>JAPDFF010000066.1:0-129419 GCA_027569505.1 Chloridium humicola | reverse complement strand
CCCCCCCCCCCCCCCCCCCCCCCCCCCCCCCCCCCCCCCCCCCCCCCCCCCCCCCCCCCCCCCCCCCCCCCCCCCCCCCCCCCCCCCCCCCCCCCCCCCCCCCCCCCCCCCCCCCCCCCCCCCCACGAACGCCTTGAACTGCTCTGCAGCAATATCGCAGGGGTGGCACCGCTCAGGCAAGTGATTGGCGCGGCGCGGTGCTCCAGTTGTCAAAGCAGAGCACTGGCGAGCTGAGGGAGGCCACGAAAGCAGGTGGCCCAGAACGGCTGCGGCTAGTGAATGGATGGCGAAGCTCCCGTGGGACTCCTGATCGAGGCGGCGCGAGCGGCAACGAACAGCAGCGGGTGGAATCTGCGAGACCGGACGCAACACCGACCGCCGTGTGGCTTTCTCGGACTCTCTGGTCGTCCCCCTAAGGCTATGGGGCCCTGTGGGCTTCCGCCTGAGGAGCGTCGATCGTCGGTGCTGGCAGAGGGTGTAGCGCGTGCCAGCTGACGAGGCCCGATACACAGCAACAGCGGCTGTCTCGTATTCTCAGCACTTCTCCTGAGGGCGGTGCCAATTGGCTCGGGGAAAAAGGCAGAGGGTGTCCTTGTGCAACGGCGCGCCACCGTCCAGGCGGGATCAACGGAAGCTGGGCCGCTGCGGACGACTGTTCACGCAGTTTCGCGGAGGATCTCGAGTCACGCGGCAGCGGATAGGGCACCCGGGCGGGCAAGGGGAGTGTCGAGCGCTGGCAATTGTGTGTTGCACGGGAATGCGAGCAGAGGACCCAAGCTGCAGCTATCCGTCCTCTTTATGCTTGTGCGAACCCTTGGCGCGGCGTCGGTAGCTGGTGGGAGCGGATGGCGACGACAGCTCTTGGTCGTGATTCAGGAGGGCGCGGCGCAGGGGAAAGGGCAATTGGCGCGGATGTGGGATGTTCGAAACGGGTGGCTTGTTTTGCGGCGTGTCGGTGTTCTTTAGCGATTTGCGGTGGCGAGTCGTGGTGGTGTTGGTATGTCTCTAACTGACGTCCCGCGATCCTCCTCTTTTTGTTGACTCCCCCACCGTGTGAAAGTCGTTCCTGTCGCGATCTCCACGATCTGCTCCCACCGCGCGGTAGTTGAAGACTCAGCCCGCCGGTTGTCGAGAGAGCCGCAAGACGGTTTCTTTTTCCCAATGACGCAAATAAAATAACGATAAGCTGTCGGAGCTGCGCGATCTAGCAAGACATAGAAAATAGATCGGGAGAGATACGAAGTGTAATGGCGGTCCTGGCGAGCAGAACGCAAGCTTGTGACTGACTGATAGGAGGAGCAAGAAGTGGGCAAGGGAATGAATGGAATCAACGGAAAGGTGGGGTGAAAAGAAGAGAGGCTCCAGTCGTCCGTGTCAATGCCGCTCCCGACCAGGCGAACCCGGTATTGTTCGCATGGCAGTTGTGGGGAAGAGGAAGCCGCCTGGCTGGACGGGAGCGAGTTGGAGAATGGGAGACGGCGTGGTGGTGTGGGAGGTGTGGGCGGTGAACCTTGTGACCTGGGTGGCTTGCGACAAAAGCCAAGTCGGTGTGTGATTTTTGCAAGGAAACGGATTGGACGGATTAGACTGCTCTGGCGCGGGGGCAGGGCAGAGAGAGTCACCTCAGGCTCAGAGCCCAGACAGAGAGAGAAGCAGGCAGTGACAGGGCATCGCTCCTCAGCCGAGCTAAAGCTCCTTCCTTCTTCCCGCCTGCTGCGGGGTTTTTTTCTCTTTTCCTTTTCCAACCAACCCTTGCCAACCCCAAGCCCAGAAAGCAACAGACGACACAACAAATCTGCACGACGTGCGTCGAGTTGGGCTGCTGTTGGCTCCTGTTGGCTGCTGCTGCCTCCTGGCCTCAACAGACCATCTTCAGCGCCGAGATCCATGGCATGCGGCTCGGCAGTGGATACATGGACTGTGTCTCTCACAATCGCCGGGGACGGTCTCCTCATTGGCGACTCCAGCCCGCCAGAGACCGGGGATTGTGGAACGGGCGCCCCGTGGAAAAAATACCCGACGAACGATGTTGCATGTGGCTTCGGCCTGAGAATAAAATGCCCCAATCTTCGCACTGTCCGCAGAGCGAGTGAGATGGAGCGGGTGGTCTGTGCGTGAGAACCCCAATGGGCAACCCCCAGGCGCAGATCTTGGAGACCTTTCCAGGCTGGCTTGGCTGCGGGAAGATACGTACCCGTGACACCGCCTGCAGCTTCCAGGTTGTCCAGGTTCATCCACTTTCTCCAGCAAATGTTGAGATTCCAGTCTCGAGCTGTGTGCCTATCACATCGCTGCTTTGCGGGAATGACCTCGGTTATACCCGTTGGATGGATTCTCGTTTCCCCGGCCATCAGACATCAGTCAGGCTCTTCTTGCCTTAGAGGGGGTTGGTAACTCGAGTTGATTTCTTGTCTCGATATTCTAGTTTTTTGATTCTATCTCTCCTTGCCAACTACCTTAGTGTCTCTATTTTCTTCCTTTCCTTCCTCATATCGCTCTCACGGCACCAGTTGTCAGAACTTCCGGCTCAGGTCACATTGTCCCCGGAACACCTCTCATTCCCCTCCACTATTCCCGAAGACAGGAGCAGGATACGTACAAATTACGGTATAGCATTGTGTCCAACTGTTCCATGCTTCTGCAGCCCAGACCGCCACTGGGATCTGCCACAAGGATGTGATGCCCCAGCCAAGCCATGTCTCACTCCACATCTCCCTCGATCGCCTGCTGCAGAAGATGTTGACGTATCCCTGCAGGAAGGACGATCAGTTGTGATGGGAAAGATGGCTGTCTCTCCTCTGCTTCGGCTTATCTCGGTCCACGGCTGGTACCAGGAAGGCTACCATCCACCACGCTGAGGTAAGCCTGCGCCGGTCCAACCGAGTGGCTGACCGAACAGACCGTGCCCGCCAGCAGCGTGTCATTCACAACTCCAGGATTCCTGGGACGACGCACGACATGCCTCCCTCCTTCCACCATGCTGATACATCAGCCCATAGAGAGACATCTGCGTCCTTCCCGGAGTCGAGTTTTGCCGATTGATATCTGCCTTTCTTCACCCTGAACTCCGGATATCCAACATCTCCTGAACATCCGTGCATCGGCGCTCCCTCCAGGCAGCCGAGTGAGACGAGGTCTATCCGGCAGGGCGATGTGCTGCTAGAATCCCCCAGCCGCTGGCAGCAAGACGGCTTGGAAGAAGCCAAGTGGCATGGTCCATCGCAAAGTGATCGATCTGATCAACGACGACGCCCGGCCGCCCTGATGCTTCCACGGCAGATCCCAGCCGAGCTCACTACAGCCCTGGACACGTCTGTCTCGATCATTGGGCTGGTCTCAGACGGGTGTTCCCAAGTCTCCACCTCGATGTGCCCCCACGCATCTATGTGGCGGTCGCAAATCGACTCCTGGCTCGTATCCTCTTGCCGTAGCGGAAGAAGATGTACGGGAATGGCATCAGGGCGAGCGTCACAAAAGCGACGAGGCCGGTGGCCCACTGAAACCCGAGGGCCTCGTACATCTGGACGCCAAACAGGGGGAAAGCGGCTGCGTAGAGTCAGAACCCCATGCTGGAAAACAGAATTCAGGGGTAAAATCCGACTGAGAGATGAAACATCCAGCGGCCAGAGGAGCACTTACCTGCGAATGAGCATCTCACCAGCGCGTTGGAAGCCAAAGCACTCGCTGCGTACCGGGGATACGCGTCGACCTAGACCGCCACGGGCTCGTATCAGCTATCCACTCACTGCCTATCCCCATTCTATGCTCGTGCACCGGGCCTTGAGCCGTGTGTCACGAGCCCGGCGGTGCTTCAGGGGGGCAGTGGTTTCACTCACCAGAAACGTAAAGACTCCTGTAAAAGCGAGCGACATCCTGTAGAACAAGCAAACGTTAGCAACGGGTAGCTGCATGAGCCTCGCAGACGTCGGATATCCAAAACCAGATGAACTAGTTAAGCCCGTGGCTGCAAGAACGAAGTGCCAATGCTGAAGCAGGTGGTAGATCGACGTGGCGGCCGCAAGGCAAAGTGCTGTCAGGGGAGACACAGAATCTCCCAGACGGAGCTCTATCACCGCCCCTGTTCACTGGTCTGCGGTGTTGTAGCTTTTGATCCACGGATCCTCACCCCTGTTCCCTCCCACATATCAAATTCAAAAGTATCACAAAAACAAAAGTTCTTCACTCACCCAAGCCCAAACACACCAGACCCAATAATCGGCACAATCCAGTGTATCTCAGGGTACGTCGTAAACCCAAACCAGAACAGCCCGCCCGTGATCAGCGGCGCGCCGAAAATGACACACGGCAGCTGGTCCTCAGGCTCGTCCTTGACAACCCCCGTCTCCTTGCGTCGCTTTTCCACAAGGGCCTGGCGGACTTTGTTCCAGATTGGGGTACTCAAGCAAGCAATGATCATGGCAACTAGCAGCCCCATGAAGGTCAGGCCGACCTGCCACAGGTTGAAGCCGTGGTTGGTGCGGAAGATGAGCGGGAACGCGCCGAAGAAGAGGTACAGCAGGCCGAGCAGCACGGCCGTGTAGATGTTGAGGACAACCACCATGGGCTCGAAGATGAGGATCTGGAAGGGCCGCATCAGCGCGTGCAAGACCGTTTGCGACATGGATCGCGTGAGTTTCTCGATGGGCGCGTGCCAGCGGTCTTCGCCGGTTGTTTTGCGGAGCATGGCTGCTTTCCTCTTGAGCAGGACCGGATCTGAAGCATCGTCAGCCTTCCCTAAACCGCCAAAACAAAAGGGGATACTCACGGTAAGTCTCCGGCACAAACAACGCGATACTAACCAACAACACCCCCGCCCAGATCAACAATACATAATGCGTCCACCGCCAGTTAATATACGTATTAATCAACCCACCCACCAACGGGCCCGTCGACGGTCCAACAAACGGCGCCAGCGCGAAAATCGCCATTGGTGCCAGCATCTCATCACGGGCGAACAAATCCCCTACGGTCCCGCCAGAAACGCTCAAGAACGCGCTCCCCGCCAGGCCCTGGAAGAAGCGCGCGATAATCATGGTCTCGATGTTCTTGGCCACCGCTGACGGGATCAGCCAGATGATGAACCCGGCAAAGGAGGCGAGGTAGATGGGCCGGCGGCCGTAGAACTCGGCCAGGGGGGACCAGAACGGGCCCAGGGCGATGCCCAGTACGAAGGTTGACAGACCGAGGGTTGCGACGAGGCGTGAGGTGTGGAATTCCTCGTTCATTTGCGCGTAGGTGGCGGTGTAGGATGCTGAGGCGTTCGTTCTGGATTCAATGTCAGTCAGTCAGTCAGCGATTCTCTTCCCTTATCCCCCACCTACTCCCTTTTCAACCACCGCCCTTTCTCCCTCATCCCCCTCCCCTCCCAACCTCCCTTTCCCCTCCTCCTCCAACGCCCTACACCCCCCCTCCATAAAACCCCCCTCCCACAGCACCCTCCTCCCACAGCACCCTCCTCCCACAGCACCCTCCTCCCACACCCCTCCCACACCACCAAGAGAAAAACGTGGAAAAAGACCTACACACAAAAACTCCCCACCCCCGTAATCCCCACAATCAACCACTTCCTCCACACCGGAAAGCTCCTCGGACACATGGCATCGCAATCCCCTTCCTCCCAGCCAACCTCAAACGGGTCTGCCACCCCCTCACCCCCACCCTCCTTCGAGACGGCGGGAAGGTTGTATGGCGCAATCACTGCACCGTTGGCTGCGTCCTGCTCGAGGTCGTCGACGCCGTAGCCGTTGTTGGAGCGCGAGTGGGCGAGGGTGATGAGGGGGGTTGAGGGGCGGGGGTTGATGGGAGCGAAGTTGGGGGTGAATGTTGGGGTGCTAGTCTTTTCGGGGTCTGGGGAGGAGTCATTGGGGTGTTGGGAGGTGAGGGTTGAGGTGTAGAGGGAGGAGTGGGAGGGGGTGCGGGAGGCGGCCCCGAGGTTGGGGTCTTTTTCGGAGGGGATTGTCATTTTGGATGGGGATGAGGTTGGCGTTTGGGTGTTGGTGTTGTCGTCTGTTGTAAGGTTGTGCTTGAGGTTGGTGGTGATGGTGACGGCCTCGGGGTATTTCAGGCCGAGAGGGAAGACAATGTCAACGGGGTGATGAACCTTGAGTCATCGCTCGTGTGTGGTGTGCTGAACGCTCAACCAAGTCAAGGCAATTCACCAAGACACAATCCTCTCGATGTCGACTCAGAACAAACAGAACCCCAAGAACGGGACGGGGGCACCATGACGTTTATTAACCACCGCTAACCACCACCCATGTCTCGATCTCCGAGCTGCGGATGGAGTTGGGACAAAGGCCATGACTGATCCCCCATTCAGCTCGGGAATAAGCTTCTCCAACAAGCTCCAAAACTCTGCAGCGATGGACCCCGGCAATTTCACCCAGCGGGTGCTGCAGCGGAACCTAACCGACGGCGAGCTCCATTGCCAGGGTATACAGTGGTATTCCAAGCCCAGTAAGGCAAGTGACTGCCCTGTCGAAATCAGGATCTGGGTGCTGCCCGGGACGGCCGTCTCGTGAAGTCGTAATGTGATGGAGTGAGGCAGGAAAAAAATGCTTTGCCTTACTCATCAACCACCACCAGCCAGCGCCAACCAGAGATCACCTAATTAGGGGTGTTACTTATGACCAACACAGAAACGTTCTTGACCGTGAGAACAGCGAGAGAGAGAGAGAGAGAAAAGTCCCTAGAGAAAACATCCCAACAGCCAATGACGGGTTGAGGTTGGAGAGAGAAAGCGGAGGAGGCCGGGTGTGGAGACCCGGGCGTGCTTCGGAGAGCACCTGGGAATGGCTCCCGGTTTTGCTTGCATCGGCGACATGCGTCAACTGGTCAATGGCTTCTCTTGTTCGAGCTTTCTTGAGCCGAAAAGGAAAGGCTTCGCTCTCGGGTTTAACTTGGCGCTGACCGAGCTATCACCGCGATGTGGGGCCTGCTGACTGATGGCTTTGAGGTTGCGTTGTTTGTGTTTGAAGAGGCTATGATGCGTCATTGTCACCAGGAGGGGAGTCGATATGTCGTCAGCTCGGCCGGGGATGGATAGGTGCTGAGATGGGACCTTATCGAGGTTGGATTGGGCTGGCATGACGGGAATCCAGGGAGCTGGCAAAGCATAGGTGGGAATTCGTGAAGGACGAACATCTTCTCGTCAATGGACTCTCCTGTGTTCCTCTTGTTCAATCTGGGTGCTGTATATTCTGCTCTTGACTTCTGAACATTCTGTGTTGTCAAACCCACTCCATATAATACATAATTTCTTTGTATGTGTTCTCGTTTCGTACCATTCCCATTGCTCATCAACATCCAGCTCTCAGTATGTCTCTACTTACTGCATATGTAAACATCCCATGTGAATATCCTAGCGACAATTCGCTCCTAGGCATGCCAGCCCATCTAACAATGTCCGAAACGCCGAGCTGACAAACAACAAATCAATCCACCCTCAGTAGTACTCTGGTAAGTCCGAGAAGCTCGGAATTTGCGAGAGATCGCAGTTGAAGCTCCTCTCATACGCCTTCGCTGGGAGGACACCGGCCTCCAGCCCCTTTTTGTAGCTCCATTGCGGTCTGTTCACAATATCTGTCAGTAAACGGTTCTTTCCCAAACAACAGGAGAGAAATACTTACGCATCTTCAGTATCCCAAACCCAATAAAACCACCCCCACCCTTTCTCAAAGCTCGACATCTGCGCCTCGGCAAACATCTTCAAAAACCTCTTATAACTCTCACTCCACCTATCCGCGGGCGCATTCGCCTCCTCACAACTACACCTCGTATCCTTGGTCGGACACCATGGCGACGTGACATCCAAACTAGCATTTCCCGTAATAAACGTCCCAGACCACCTATTCCCCCAGCCCACATTCGTCAAGTGCTTCGCGCAATCCGTATCCGCCTGTGACCACTCGGCGACGAGCGTCGGGCCAAACCCCGTGGCGCGGTCCATGCTCTGGCGCGTCTGCTGCGTCCACCCCTCGCACGCGTAGCGCACTTTCGTCGAGTGGTTGAAGTCGATCTGGTTCTCGTTGAAGATGACGTACTGGTGGACGTCGAGCGCCGCGTTGTCGAGGTCGGTGAGCTCACCTTGCCAGTGGTGCAGCCCGCGGAAGCCGTCGCCGAAGACGATGATGGCGTCAGAGATGTTGTTTTTGCGGACTAGGTTGTATGCCTCCTCCGTCCATTTGAGGACGTCTGGGGAGGAGAGGTCCGTCATTTTGGGTTCATTAGCTAGGCCGTAGTGGCTGATGATGTTTTTGTAGCGGGGCTGGGCGAAGAATTTGGAGAGGCGGTCGTGGATCTCGAGGGAGCGCTTTGCGTTGAGGGCCCCGTCGGTGCCGTTGAGCCAGCCGATGGTCCCGAGACGTCCGCTGTGGTTCCAGCCGTTTTGGCTGCCGGGAAGGCCGTGCACGTCGAGGTTGACGCGGAGGCCGTACTTCCGGCACCACTCGATGCTGCGCAGGAGGTAGCGCCATGATGTGCGGAAGAGGTAGGGGTCCCCGTCGTAGACCTGCACGGCCCAGTAGGAGAAGGGGATGCGCACGTGGTCGAGTCCGGCATCGCGGATTTGCTTGAATGTGTCCTCGGTCACGAAGGTCGCGTAGTGTTTTTCGAGGACGCTTTCGCAGCGGTAGGCGAGGTACTTGCAGAGGTTGTACTCGTCGACGATGCCCATACGGTAGTCGTAGTTGAAGAGCGAGGGTGTGATGAACGGTTCGAGCGAGAGCCAGCCGCCGATGTTGACGCCGCGTGCCGGTAGCTTGGAGTAGTCGCTCCATGGTTTGTTGAGCGCCGGCACATGGTCGTTGGCTTTGGCCGAGTCGTCCCACTTGGAGTAGAGGCCCATGATAGGCAGATCGCCAACGGCCTCGGCTGTGTAGGTGAGGTTGAAGTCAGCCGTGTCTTGCCAGACGAAGGGGTTCAGCCAAGACGGGGCGTCTTTGGGGATGCTGTCCGGTGATATCCCGCTTAGGCCACTCTTCGGGTCGCCGCCGCTGCCGCCGCCATCATCGCGCTTCTCTTCTCCCTTTCCCGACTTCGGGACCACCACAGCCGCCACGATGATTACAATGAGCACCAGCACAGTGCAAACAGCGATGAGTGTCACTGCTGTCGTTAGCTATCAATGATTCTTTCCCTTCCCGCAAGCAAAACACTCACAAAGCTTCTTCCTCTGCTTATACCACGGCCTCCCCGCATCACTGTACACCGTCTCTTTCTCCGTCACGGTCCTCGCCCCACCACTCCCCCCCCAACCCCCCCTCAACCCAGTCCACCCCTTCCCACCCCTCCCCCTCCCCTCCTCCAACACAGCTCCACTCACAACCCTCCCACTCCTCCTCTTCTCTCTCCCGCCCACCCTATCCCGCCTCGGCGAAACATCAACAACCGCATACCCCCTCCTCCCCTCCCTCTCCCGTTCCCTCTCCCGCTCCTGCTCCCGCCTTCTTTCCCTCCTCGCCTCCCTTTCCATCGCCCGTTCCCTTTCCTCCCGCTCATAAATCTCTCTTTCTCTCTCCGCTCTACTCCTCTCCCTCTCCCCCCTACTCCTGTCCCTCCCACCCCTAACATCCCGACTCCTCTCCCTCCTCCCCTCCCCCACCCCCACCACTCGTGGTTGCTGTTGAGGTTGGTCTCCATCCCCGCAATTCTCCCTATTTAACCTCGCCAGCGCCGCCGCTGATAAAAGCCCCCCTCCTCCACTTCCCTCTGAAGAAGACGCCGGCCGGTGCCCACGCTGTTGCTGCTGATAAGAGTCGCGAGGATGGCTGGGAGGGGCGCCGCTGGTGCTCGGTCTTCGCCGCTTCTTCCGGCGCTGTTGTTGGTAGGCGTAGGAGGAGTCATCATCGTCTTCGGGCGGTGGTGGGGGTGGGGCGGCGGAAGAGTTGCGACGGCTGCGGTGTGCGCGGTGTTCGCGGTCTGGGTTCCGGGAGCGGGTGCGAGGGGGTTCGTCTTCGTCGTCGCGGCGGTAGTGCCGGCGGGAGGGGTTACGGGGCATTTTTTGTTTCCTTGGTTGGTGTTGTTACAGTGGAATGTTGGACATGTGCGAGTGAGTCGCGTGGGTTAGGGATGCATTGTGGACGGTTGATGGTGATGGTTATCCGGAATTATGGTTGTGCAGTGCAATGAGAATCTGGATGATGAGATGGGAGGTTACGCTGCCATGGTCGTGGTCCCGTCTCTGATTCGCTGGCGTCTCGTGTTGCCTGTGTGCCTTGGCCAGACGAATGAACAGGCGAAGTCAACAGGGTGCGATTGTTGACCAGGCAACGGTATCACTGGGCGCCAAGGGCGGCGCAGACGTCATCTTTGTTGGTCCCTTTCCATGACCCGAGAGAATGGGAGGGCGGGAGCAGCCTCGCTTGTCCAGGGCTGGGCCCTCGTCTCAAGTTTTCAAATTCATTCGTCCTCAAGAGACAAAGGGAACTTCACATCGTGTCACGCGGACGGCATCCAGACCCAGCCCCGACAGAACTTCCCCTTCCCTTCCCCTGTCCAGGCCCGGCATAAGGCTTGCCGGCCAATTGGGTTGAGCGGGGCCCCGCGAATTGCCAGGAACAGGGCAGACGACCAAAGCCGCCGCAAGCCGACTGCCGCCGTCATCTCCTCCCAACTTCTCTCCCTCCCCGACATCCATCTGGTCTTGACAATGCAGAGACATCCCCCCTGACACAGACGACACATACACAGGCGATCCTGACTCCAGCGACCATGAGGGCTTCATCAATCCGCGCGCTGTCCAGGGCATTGGCCCGGGGATCGCCTCTCACCACAACCACTCCCGCCCTGATCTCCTCGCGGCGGCAGTACTCTACCCACCCGCCCAACGCAAAGCTCAACCTCCCAACCGACTACTCAACAACCCCGCTCCTCGCCCAGTCCACGCAGTCGACCCTCAGCAACCCAGAACTGTCCCCCGAGGTGCGCAATGGCACGACAAAGCGCATGAACCTCTTCCAGGCAGTCAACGACGCGCTGTCGATCGCGCTCGCCGAGGACGAATCCGTCATGATCTTCGGCGAGGACGTCGCGTTCGGCGGCGTGTTCCGCTGCACGGGCAAGCTGGCCGAGACATACGGGGGCGACCGCGTATTCAACACACCCTTGTCCGAGCAGGGCATCATGGGGTTCGCCATCGGCGCCGCCGCCGAGGGCATGCGCCCCGTCGCCGAGATCCAGTTCGCCGACTACGTCTACCCCGCCTTCGACCAGCTCGTCAACGAGGCGGCCAAGTTCCGGTACCGCGACGGCGCGTGCGGCCGCAGCGTGGGCGGGCTGACGGTGCGCATGCCGTGCGGCGGCGTCGGCCACGGAGCGCTGTACCACTCGCAATCGCCTGAGAGCCTGTTCACGCACATCCCCGGCCTGCGAGTCATCATGCCGCGGTCGCCGACGCAGGCCAAAGGGCTGTTACTGGCGGCCATCCGCAGCAACGACCCGTGCGTGTTCATGGAGCCCAAGATCCTGTACCGCGCCGCCGTCGAGCAGGTGCCCACGGGCGCGTACGAGCTGCCGCTGTCCAAGGCCGAGGTCCTTAAGGAGGGCAAGGATGTGACGATTATCTCGTATGGACAGCCGCTGTATAAGTGCCAGGCGGCGCTGGAGCAGGCTGAGCAGGACTTGGGGGTGTCGGTTGAGTTGATTGACCTGCGCACTATCTACCCCTGGGACAAGGAGACGGTGTTCCAGAGCGTGCGCAAGACGGGCCGCTGCCTGGTTGTCCATGAGGCTATGGTCAATGCGGGTGTTGGCGCTGAGGTCGCGGCGGCCATCCAGGAGGACCCGGAGACGTTCATCAGGCTGGAGGCGCCCGTCGCTCGTGTTGCTGGGTTCAGCATCCACACGCCGCTGATGTTTGAGATGTTGAATGCGCCGGATGTTGCCAGTAAGTTTGCTTGTCCATGGCGATTGCAATAGTTCTGACTCCAGTAGGGATATACGACAACATCAAGAAGGTGCTGAAGTACTGATTGGGCCGGATGAGGGATTTGAGCTGTTGATGTTGAAGGATCGCATCTGAGCAGGCGGGGCGTTGACAGGCGTATTGTGAGCGGCAGCGGGCATCATGTGTTGTGTATACCGAGTTCGCAGAAGCGGCGACCGGAATATTGGTTATTCTGTCTTCAGCTGGCCAGTTCATGTTAAGAAGACTATGAAATGAATCAGATGAATTGTTGAAAGTGGGATTAGACGAACTGAAAGTTCCCAAGATCCATCCACTCATAAGACCCCTGTCGAAGATTCCTTGGCACTCTGCTTGGCATCCCACTGTGCCCCGCATCCCCCCATGCTCCGTTTCAACAACAGGTCCAAGACTCCAGCTCGCCCATCGACGTTGGCATCTTGCGACAATCCGCCAAGTAATCCCAACAGCCGACCACTATCCTCGAGATTCTGGTCTTGCACGTTTTCTTCAGTATTTTCTTCCGAAGCCATGTCATCTCCCAAAGCAATTCTCTCCTCCTTCGTGGAGGGAGCTCCCCCAGGGGAGGTGAGCCGAACCCAGCCCAGCGCAAGCTCCCGAGACCCGGCTCGCATGCTAACAATACCCCATCCAGCTGGCCGACGTTATCGCAGGCATGCCTCTCACCCTCCAGCCCACCCCAACGCCCCCGTCTAACCGAAGCGCCCTCCAGACATCAAAGCCCTGACCGCCTCTAGCCCAAGCCTGGTCAACGACCTAGCCCCTGCCTTCCAGAAGTACAACGAAGAGCAGTTCGCCACCGTCAAGCTGCCCGGCGCCAGCCAGTCCGTCATCGTCAGCTCGCACAGCGCCCTGGGCGGGAACCGGTACTACGACGTCGAGAGCTCGTGCAGCTTCGCCTTCGACCACGCCACGCAGAAGGCCAGCGCCGTTGAGAGCTATGCTGTGGAGGGGGAGCAGGCTGATTTGGCGTATGAATACTTTTGGAGGGATTGATGGGCGAAGGCTGATGCTTTGCTCAGGAAATCGATCCTTAAGGGCCTCGCGACCTACGTCAAGGAGCACTTCCCGAACGCTGCCTACGGCGCCTACCCGATAGAGAACGACTCCAAGATCGCCATCATTATTGTGGCAAACAAGTACAGCCCAAACAACTACTGGTACCACACCCACCAATTCTTTTCCCCCTCACTCCCCAGGCCAAATTAACTAATCCAAACCCCAGGAACGGCCGCTGGCGCTCCCTCTACATCTACACCCCCTCCTCCTCGACCCTCGAAGGCTCCATCAAAGTCGACGTGCACTACTACGAGGACGGCAACGTGCGGCTTTTGACCAACAAGCCCGTGACCGTCTCAACCTCAGGCGGCGCGGGGATTGCGCGGGACATTGCAGCAGCCGAGAAGAAATACCAGACGGAGCTGAACCGCAGTTTCACGAGCCTGAGCGAGGGCTCCTTCAAGGCGCTGCGCCGCCAGCTGCCCGTGACGAGACAGAAGATTGAGTGGGATAAGGTGGCGAGTTATAGGCTGGGGCAAGATATTGGGGGGGGCGCGGCGGGGAGGAGGTAGATGGTGGATAGGGGGTGGTGGTAGTTGTTAGGTTGAGAGAGCGAAATCGTGGTTTGGTTATTGTTGAGGATCTTGCTCATGGTGACTTGGCTGGGGATGGTGAGCCAGCTACTACATGTTCGATTCCACAATTGTCTTTACTCACAAAGCACCTCTTGACTTGCATTTGGCACATGGTTAGTGCGTTGCTCGGTACACAGCTAAGTTCTTTGTCCTGAAGGGATGAAACAACAAAAAAGGGGAGTAACCTGGAATTGATAGAAGATAAAAGAAAGCGCGGGAGGGACTGGAGAGAGACATTACAGCCTCAGTCTGAAAAGCCTCCCCGAACAACAAGGAAGAAGAGACAAAAGAAGACAAGAGATAAAACAGGAGACAAAATGAGCAGCAAAGGGCGGAAAAAGGAGAAGAGAAACGACAAGTCCAATTTCAATCCCCGCCGTCACGCGGCTTATGGAACTCTGGTTGAGCCTGAGAGATGTAAGAGATGGTGATTCCTCTCCATGTTGACCCTCCTCTTGGGAAGAGATATATCTCTTCATATCCAGCTAGTTAGCCATCGAATAAAGCCCAGTACCCTCCGGCGCAGGACATCCTTTGAAACAATCAGCGATCTTCTCGGATGGTCCCTATGGAAACATCAGACGTCATGGAAGAGACGCTTTGTATTGGTATTGACTTCGGCACAACGTCAGCCCCCATCCCAAAAGAACAGCATCTCAACTACCAGCTAATTCCCAAAACCCACAGCCACTCCTCCGTCTCCTTCTCCCTCCCCACCTCCACCCAAATCCCCAACATCACCTTCAACAACCACTCCCCCCGAGTCCCCGCCATCATCGCCGTCGGCCCCGGCGCCAGAGGAACATGGTGGGGATAATATGCCCACCCCAAGCCCACCACCCACCACCTCACCCACTTCAAGCTCCTCCTCCACGGCGACGAAAAACCCTTCCTTCCCCCCACCTCGACAGAGCCCGCCAGCTCGCCTAAACCCAGGCACCACCCCAGCAAACTGCAATCCAGATCTCGGGTAACCATCTCATCTGGATGATTCAGTACGCCCTAAGGCAGATCTACAACAACCTCGTACAGCACACCAATGGCACCCAGCAGCCGTTCCAGCCGCGGATACACATCGCGCTGACGGTTCCTGGGGGATTGCCGGGCCAGTGGAGGGGGTTGTGGGCCTGGATGAAGTGTGCTCTGCAAGCGGGGACTTTTGGGCTGGCGGATGTGGCGCCGGTGGAGGTGATCGAGGAACAGGAGGGGGCTGCGCTTGGGTTGTTTGGTTTGGATGGGGTGGTGGGGATGGTCGAGGTGCGTATGGTTGTGGAAGGGGGTGAGACCTGGCTGGGATGGGGTTTTGTCTTCTTTTTTTTTTTTTTTTTTTTTTTTTGGAGAGTAAGGTGCTGATACAAAACGCCAGCTAAGGAATCAAGTTGTGGTGTGTGACTGTGGCGGGGCAGTTGTAGTATGTTCTTCTTTTCCTTTTTTCTTTTCTTTTATTGGGGGGCTACTGGGCACTTCTTGCATCTCTGCTCACAACTTATTTTCTCCTGGCAGGGCACCGCCACGTACAGGGTCATATCCGTGTCTCCCCTGGCGTTGGAGGAGTCTGTCCCGGCTCGTATAGGCTTCTACGGTGCCGGGCTTGTGGACGGCGAGTTCAGAGCGCTCCTCCTCGAGAAGCTGGCGGCCGTGTTGCGATGGGCGGGGATGGAGACTCTTCCCGACTCGGTTGTCGAGGACCTTATGGAGCGGTACTGGGAGCATGGTATCAAGCGCCGGGTTATGGGGGATTCTTACGCCGCCCGCGTGGAGATTACTCTGTGCGACCTAGGGATTGCTTCGAATCATCCCCTTCGGCTGGAGTTTACCGGGTTCGTTAACTTCCCTGGCCGGGATACGGAAGGAAAGAAGAAATCTGGGGAAGAAAGCAGCTAACAAGCACTGGCAGCGCCGAGCTCAAGGCCGTCTTCGACCCGGCTGTGAACGGAGTTTGCGAGCTTGTCCAGACGCAAATCCAGAGTGTCGTCCATGACACTGGGCGCCCGCCTGAAGTACGCACATCCTCATACCTGGCCTGGATTCCCTACGATCGCGGCGATACTAATCAACTTCCTTGATACAGTACCTGCTCCTGTGCGGTGGCTTCGGCATGAACCCGTACCTGCGCTCGCGGCTTGATGCGATGGACTTGGGGCCGACTCAGCTTCTCCCTGGCCCAAAGGACCCTGAACTCCTGTTAGTACCTGCCTGGCCAAGGGAGTGGTTCCCTCCCTGCTCTCCCTTCAGCTCTCCTCTCCCGAGGCATTGACTAACAAAGAACTAACGTTGACAGCCGTTTCACGCGGTGCTGCGCTGTATGCCTCGACATATTTGGCTTCAAGTGAGTATGTAACATAGGAAGGAGATTATCAAGATGAGGAAGGCCGGACCCATTTCCAAGACGGCTTTCTCTCTCTACAATCTCTCGTCTCCTTGATCATCAGACCCGACCTCAAAGCAGGCTCACTCTCATGCTGAGAATTCAAGACGGGGCAGTTCCCCATTCTTGGCTTCTTCGAGAAGGCGTGGTATTCAAGAACTGTGCTGGGGGACTTGGGTTCCAGGGTTGTGATTAACTGCGCTGGGAAACGGCCGGTAAAGAGAACCTCCAACTCAAGTTCAAGACTAAGTAAGAACCTCAAGATTGAAAAAGCCAAGATGTCCGGAATGTCTCCGACCCTCCACCAAAATGTTCACAGGGAACGGATCTTTCCCGGAAAAGGGTTGCCGTGCGCGTCGCGAAGAAGTGCGTCCAAGCTTGACGGAGAGGCTGTCGGTTGCTGTTCGTTGATTGTGTGGCCTTCCAGGTGCATCATGCATTCAATGGAATGTCCCCATTTTTGGCCCCACTCGGCCGCTGCACTTCCGAATCGAACGATCGCCATGTTGAACGAATGAGAAGGCGACGAGCATGATTTTGGCATGTCGTGATTGGCCCAATCTAATCTCCAGGGGTCTCGGTGTCCGCAGGCCTCGTTGGCTTCCCGTCCAGGGGTTCCGAAAAGTTGCCCACTGCCGCCTGCCTTGTCCGGGGGCGCTGTCGAGACCCTCCTTCTCCATCGCCGGACCGGGACCTTGAACCTTTTTTTCTTTCCGCCCCCCTTTCCTCCACACATCTCCAGCCCGCCCCGTCGCCGTCCGCTCGCATCCATCACTCGCCGTGCCCACGTCTCCGAATCTTAGGTATGCTCCCTCTTACAATTGCCTCCTCCCACGACAGCCATCGATCTCGTCTGCTTGTACATCACGCCCACGCCCACGCCTCGTGCCTTGCCTTAGCGTGCTAACAACCACCTATCCAGTAAAAACCATCCCCCGTTTCGAAGACCGACAATCTCCACGCCGAAATACAACAACCGTCAAGATGGCCACCAACGAGCTTACCTACCAGGACGTTGCCGAGCACAACACCAAGAAGGACCTCTACTGCGTGATCCACGACCAAATCTATGATATCACCAAGTTTGTCGATGAGCACCCGTAAGTGCCCATCCTGCTCCTCTGGCCTGATGCCTGCCGCGTGCCATCCCGAGGCAGTGGTTGCTCGTTCTCGGACGTTTCCCCGCATCGGCACCCCCAAATTCTCGTCGCATGTGCTAATCCGATGATTTTCCCCCATGCAGTGGCGGTGAGGAGGTCCTTCTCGATATTGCCGGCCAGGACGCCTCCGAGGCCTTTGAGGATGTCGGCCACAGCGACGAGGCCCGCGAGTCGCTGGAGCAGCTCAAGGTTGGCATTCTGAAGCGCAACGTAAGTCGGCCCCCCCGACCGCCCCTCGGTGCCCGACAGAGGGGCGTGCGACACGCAGTCTGAGACAATTGACTTGCTGACATGTCCTTTTCAACCATACAGCCCGGCGACCCGAAGCCTAAGGCGCCTCTCCCCGGTGCTGTCGCTCCCCAGGCCAACAACGCCTCCGCCGGTCTCGGCGTCGGCCTCTACGCCGTCCTTCTCATCGGTGGCCTCCTCGGCTACCTGGGCTACAATTACCTCCAGCAGCAGCAGGCTGCCGCGAGCGCCTAAGCGTGCTGCTATGGCACATACACGGGCGGCGAATGCGATATGATGGGCGATGGCTAGTAATGGAGGAGGTGTTCCGGGTTCATCTTGTGCTTCGGAACTGCACCGCGAACGCTGGGGACGCGCACGGCTGTCCCTGGCTCCACGACCCTCGTCTGGTGGAGGCGATGCGCGTCCGGCAGCGACGAGTGCGCGCAGGAGCGGTGGGTGCGTTTTGCGTTATTCAACAACAGACGGGTTCGGTTTATGGATGGATGATATCTGTGTATGCCAGTATTATGCCTCGAGCGTTGGAAGCGACACGCGAGCGAGCGAAGCCGGCTGTTCTTGCTCTCGGCGACGAGAGACGGCTGAGGTTGCCGCACGGCTGGAGTTGGCACATAGCTTATAGACTTTGTAATTCTTACGTTGACAGCGTTGTCTCTTGTCGCCATGCGTACTGTGTCCGATCGAAGTCCACTTTTCAGATGGGCCCTTCGCCGTGCCGGAGACGTCACTAAGAAGGTACGACATTGCATGTTAGAGCATCTCTTGCGGTGACGAAGAACTCGCACTGCTAGGAGTACATTATGCCGTGCCGCCTTGGCTTTTAAACCTCTCCATCTCAATATCCGTCCTCCTCGCTTTCCCCAACCTCAGAGTCACCTTTTGGCATCTTGTTTTAAACTTCGTATCCTGGTCTTGTCAGCATCGACAGCCACACTTTCATTTGGTAGCAACATTCCATTTGCAAATGGCTGACAGGCCGCCCCTGCAAGAATAAGTGGAGCACTCAACCACCATGGACCAATATCCATCGCTACCGTTGCCTGCTTCGGCGCAACAAAGTGCTGAGAAAGCCGACGACCAGCCCAAGAAGCAGTCTCCTCTCGAGACCCCAAAGCAACCGCCGAAGCCAATCTGCAAGCGAGCGTCACTGCTGCCGACCGCCGGGACGAAGTCGTGGATGACAACGACGCCCGCGCCATCCACGCCCCAGTTCATTGCGCCATTCGAGCCCGCGAAGCCATCCAAGAAATCGAGGAAACGGTCCGAGCCGAACGCGGCACCGTCGAAGAAACAGAAGCCATCTAAGGCCCGTCAACCGCCTGCTGAAAAGTTGAACAAGACAGCTGCCGCTCTTGTCAACAGGCCTCCCGCGAAGCCATCCAGGAAACCCGACGCCAAACCAGTCGTCAAGCCTCCCGCGGTATCAACCCAGTCGTCTCCTGCTCGGGCTTACGACCTACCCACCGAGCCGCGCCTTGCTTCCCATCGAGACTCCCTGCCCGAGGCCTTTTCACAGTCGGATCCCAAATCTCGGGAAACTTCCGTCGAGACAGATTCCGAACCAGCCACCAAGCCGCGCCCAACTTCACTCCGAGTATTTCAGCCCGAGGTGACCCCAGAGTCAAATCCCAAATCTGGGGAAATTTCCCGAGAGAGAGAGTTTGAATTATTGATCAAGCCGCTCCCTGCTTCAAACCGGGACGCAAACCCCCAGTTGTCTCCGGAGTCGAATCCCAAATCCCGGGAAACCTCTGTCGAGACAGATTCCGAATCATTCCAGTTCACGTACACCATGTCGAACTCTTTCGAGCGCCAGCAGGCCTCCTTTGTGGGCGCCATGTCGGCCGCGGCATCCAAGCTCTCGGCCGGCGGGCCCAGCAAGGCCGCCGCGCGCAACAGCACGCTGGCCCCGCCGTCTCCCTCCCCATCCGTCGGCTCAACCGCCTCGGGCATCGCCCCCGGCAGCCTCACACCGCGCAGGGACCGCTTCCTCGACGCGCCCGCCGCCAACATCGTCTACTCTCAGCCCGCCATGACCGGCACTGGCGACAGCATCATCTCCCAGATGGCCTACGCGGTCGCCTGGCTGCGCGGGAAGGACGAACCCCAGACCTACACCGACGTGCTGGGCTACCTCTCCGCCACCGCCCGCCCGGAGCACGAGCAGGAATTCTTCGTCGAGCAGATGCGCCGCAACCCCCAAATCAGCTGGATCCCCGACCCCGACCTGAGCGAGCAAACCTGGCGGTCAGGAACCTACGCGCACAGGCCCGCGATCCCGGACGTGCGCACCAAAACCCAGCTCCTTGCCTACCTCCAAAAGAAAACCGACGCCAGCGGCGTCAGCGTCAAGGACCTCAAAGACGGCTGGCCGGACTGCGACAAGGCGATCAACGAGCTCGAGAAGGAGCACCGCGTGCTGGTGGTCAGGGCTAAGAAAGATGGCGCGCCGCGCATGGTGTGGCTGGACGATGCGAGCTTGTTTCACGAGATTGATCCAGAGTTGAAGATCATGTGGTCAAGGTGTGAGGTGCCGAGCGTGGAGAATATTGTGCCGAGGTTGGTGGCCGCGCAGCAGAAGCCGGCGAGCGAGGATCCGAGGATTAAAGCGATGCAGGCGCCTAAGGTGGAGAAGAAGAAGAAGAGGGCGCAGAGGAGGACGGGGAAGAGTACAAATACCCATATGGAGCATTTGTTGAAGGATTATAGCCATATGAAGCGTTGAGGGGAGGCTAGGACAAGGGGTTTCTTTCCAGGTTGACGTCGGTATCACATCGGGTGGCGTTCGGATGGGTTTGGGTGGTAGGCGTGGGTATTTCGGCGGTTGGCAACGACGCGCCTTACTCTGGTTTTGCCTTCCCCTGGGGACTTGCTTCGGGACACAAAAAACACATACATGGCTTTTAGACAGGCTCTGGGTACAGGCGTTGGTTCTCTTTTCGCCCTGCGGGCTGGCATTTGCTACGAGAATGGGCTTCATGGTTCTAGGGCAGCGGCTACGCTCGCATTCCTCTCACTGGGTCTTTGACGAGGGGGTTGGGCAGGGGGTTGGTGACGCTGGCACTGGACGAACTGCTGGGCACTGGCAATAAATAGGTAAGAAGGCGAAGGAAGGTCTTCGTCATACCAACACATTGCTTATGAGAAACTAGATTATCTAGGAAATAATAAAAAGGGATTCCTCCGGTCCGCCGAGTATCTGTCTGCAAGAAATTGTCCACCCATCCGCCCGTCACATTTCACCCAGCCACGCATAATTTCGCCCCTTTGGTCCCCTCCCGGACACATATTGTTCCCGCCTCCTCGATTTATAATCCCTCCGGCTTTTTATGATCAACAACAACAACCGCCTCCCCCTTCCAATCCACGCAACGTCCTTCACCCTCCCCACCCACAACCCCTTTTTCTCCCTCCGTCTCACCACTCACAGCCCCTTCCTCCCCCTTCCCTTCGCCCTTCTCCCCGTTCGTAACCGCCATAACCCCCGCCTCCTTCACCTCCCCGTTCCCTTCACCCCCTTGCCGATCTACCTCCCCACCCTCCCCCTGCCCCTCACCCTTCTTTATCCCCCCATCCACGCCATCCTCATCATGTTGCCCACCACTAACCCCCTCAAAAAACCTAACCCACCCCTCCGTCCCCTGCATCCCCCCAACCTGCCACCTCCCCTGGACGACATAGCTCGGAACCGCACTCACGCCGATCTGGCGCGCCCGCTCAGAGGCGGAGTTGACGGCTTGTGTGGGGCCGGGCAGCGAGAGGTAGGACAGGGCGGCGGCAGTGGTGGGGAAGAGGCCGAGGGAGACGGCGGTTTGGGAGAGGAAGAGGGGCGAGGAGATGTCAGAGGGGGTGGTGAATGTGCTGTGGAGGAGGTGGGTGAGGGTGGTGTCGGTGAGGGTGAGTTTGTGTGGGAGATCATTACTGGGACGGGGGGTGGTGGGGGAGGGGGTGGTGGCAGTGGTGACAGTGGTGGCGGTGTCGAGGTGGGAGATGGTAGGGAGAGGGAGGGCAGGGGCGGTGGATGATTCAGGGGCAGAGCGGGAGGATGCCGACGCCGACGCCGCCGCCGCCGCCGCCTCCGCCTCCGCCTCCGCATCCTTCTCCATCGCCAGCAGGATCAGCTTGTGGGCATCCCGCGAGTTTCCCGTGCGGCCCTCCCACTTAAAGTCAATGTCATACTCCTCCCCCAGCCGGTTCAGGCGCTCAAAGACTGCCGGCGCGCCTGGACCAAACACAGCGTGCAGCATCGTGCCCTTGTCGTAGGCTGGTCCCAGGATATGTAAGTCAGTAAAGAGAGCTAATTAGCCCCCGAAACAGGGGCAGTGAAGTGGGCTAATTTGTGCCTAGCGCTTACTCACCCGATACACCAGAATTTGGCCACAGCATGTACGGCCGCCAGAGCAGCTTGAAGTCGACGTCGGGGTGCCGCGCCGTGTAAGTGGCGATGGCGCGGTCCAGGGCCTTCTTGCCGATGTAGCACCAGGGGCAGATGGCGTCTGAATAGACCTCGATCTCGAACGTGAATTTGGCCATCCTTGCTGGTGGATCTGGGGGTGTAGTGTTGATGGCTTCCCCGGACGGTTTGCGGTGGACTCCTGGTGGATATTGGCTCGTGGCTGGTGTTCTATTTCTGTCTCTGTTTCTTGTTTCTGCCCTCTTGTTGGCTTCTTGTTCTTCTTGAGTTCGTCGTCTCTACTGATGTTGACGGCGGAGGACACGGGGCGAGATGGCAAAGAGGAGAGCTTAGAACCAGGATCGGGTCTGGGAGTGGATCTCGTCCTTTGGGTGCCCGCGAGGCATGGGGCAAGAAACGGCAGTAGGATTCCAAGTTGTGTCGGTGTGTAAGCGGTCAATGAGCCATTGGTAAAGACGAGCTCAATAAGCGTCCCAGGATCTTGGACGGAGGTGGAGATATGGCCCAGGGATGTTGCGTCTAATAACACAACACGCCTATATATTGTGCTGAAGAGGACCCAACCCAGACTGCCTCGTCTAGCAACACCTCAGATGAATGAAGAGAAACCACGGCTCAGCAAAAGTGAACACTGTTGTTCGGGCGAACTCTCTTTCCATGGCTCCACCATGATGTGATCACAGATATCTGGATTAGTGATCAACAAACACAAAACCAGGGCCACCCCCTCGCTCTGCCGTGCTACTTGAGAGAGCTATGTCGTCCCCTGAAAAAAAACACTACCGTCATGCTGACTTTCTCGGGATGTTCACCTATTTTGGTAACCTTTGCTTTTGGTGCTGGTGTAGTTGGTGTCCATCGGGATGACCATCCCGATGACAGAAAAAGACTTCTGATGATACCACCAAACTAGGAAATGACTAGTTGCTTGTCCTAGCCCTTTGCTTATCTGCTTTGATGGTTGTGGATGGTCTGCTTTTATTTAGCAGGAACAAAGGAGTAGGGCAAATAGTACGCAGATCGATGGGTTGGTCAGGCAATGAACTTGGTGTCTCAGTATGAGCATCCCCTTGCTATCAACCCCCCATCTCAACGCAAAGAACTTCCAGGCCACCAATAGACCCCATAAATTTCAAGAAAGCAATGTCAACGGAATGGTATCATGATCTTTCACAGTGGCGTCCACCGTTCCCTTGGAGCATCCGCAACACCAACTACCTCCCCCTCGGGCAAATCTTCTGTCTCAACTTGCGCATACCCTTTACCCAGGACCTCCTCCTTCTCGCCTGACCATTCCCCCTCCTCATTAGTGTTGCCTTTTTTATCACCTGGCTCTTTCTCCTCCCTCACAGCATCACCCCCCCCTTCCAACCCGCCGCCCTTATCGGCCGCCCACCCCCCAACCTTCGTCGTCACATACGTCCGAATAAAGTCAGCCATCTCCCAATGCCCCTGCCTCCTCGCCATCTCCTCCGCCGTCCCGCCCACCCCCATCAACGTCTCAATATGCATATCCCCCGCCACAATCCCCGGATCCGCCCCCATCTCCAACAAAACCTTCACATTCTCCCACCTCCCCTTCCACGCCGCCCCATGCAGCGCCGTCGCCCCAACCCTATTCCTCGCATTTACATCCACCCAATTCCCCCCCTTCTCCCCCCCCTCCCCATCCCACTCAGCAATCCATCTCCCACCCCCACCGAAAGAAACAACAACAACCGGCCCCGTCAACAACCCCACCATCCCCCCCAACTCCTCCTCCCCCACACCCCCGTTCACCCCAGCCCAATGCACCGCCGTCTCCCCCAATTCATTCCTCCTCCCCACGTCCGCCCCGAACTGCATCAGCAACCTCATCATCCCCTCCCCCGCCAACCCAGCTGCGAACATAAGCGCCGTCGTACCCCGCATCGCTTCGTCCCTCCCCACCGCGCTCCCCGCGTTCACGTCCGCTTTGCCCTCTTCCAGCAGCACCCGCACGAGGGAGAGCAGTCCGGTGACGACCGCCTGATGCAGCGGCAGCAACCCGTCCCTTTCATGCGGGATATCCGTCCGCGCGCCGTGGGCAAGCAGCAGACGGAGGATTGCGAGGCGGGTGGGTGGGGAGGGGGTGGGGGTTGATTGAGGGTCGAGGAGCAGGAGGAGGGGTGTTCCATGGCCGAGGAGGGGTTCCTTCTCTGACGCGGGCGGGGGAAGGGATTCCAAGTTTGGGTCGCACCCCGCGCGGAGGAGGAGGGTGGTGATGGCGAGGTTTTCGGCGGCGGCTGCGTGATGGAGGGGGGTTGTGCCTGCAGGGGTTCGCGCGTTGAGGAGGGAGGGGTGGGTGGGGGCGAGGGAGCAGAGCCAGCGGACGAGGGAGAGGGATTGGGTTATTGCGGCGAGGGCGAGGAGGGATTCGTTGTTGTTGGAGGTCGGGGTGGGGGAGGAGCCGGTGGTGTGGAGGTGTTGCGCGATGGGGAGGTGGTTGTAGAGGATGGCGAGGGCTAGGGGGGTCATGCCCTCTGGGATGGGGGTTAGTAACTAAGGTGGATGGAAGGGGGGTGGAGGGGGCGTACGGTCGTCAACTTGGAATCGCTCGTGGGGATGGAGGCGGAGGATACGTTTGACGGCGCTGAGGTCGTTGCTGCGGATGGCTTCGATGAGGGTGAGGGGGTCGGATGAACTCTCAGCCTTGGTGACCAGCTCATTTCGAACTGGGAGAATTGTTTTCACGCTTGTGAGAATAGATTTGACTCTCGATCTCAGACCAGGCCGCTTCTGCTCTCCCTGCTGCTTTTCATCATGGATCTCAGATGTTCTCATGTCCTGTTACGAAAGGCCTGTCTTGCTTAACGTGAGGTTGAGAGATACAGGAAAAAAAAGACGAGGCTTCACACAAGGTCCTCACAGTCAGTCGATAACACCTCAAACCCACCCGCCCCCCTTCGGTCACGAGCCATGGCCCTGTTTGGGAAGTCTTGGACGCATGAAGGAGGCCATTGGATGGGAGGGCAAGGCTGAGCAGCAATGGGCGGGAAAATGCCCAGAGTCATGCGTTCTTGATGCTTGGAGGTGTGCAACCCCGCAGAATGCAACTTCTTGAGCAAGGCTGGGACGTGTGTGTGCTGAGGTCCCTCCCGTCAACAACTTTGTTGAAGATGAAGATGTCGCCTATAGTGTTGACCATGATGTTGACCATGGTTACCTGTGCCCGATGGTAAAGCCGACGAGACAGCGTGTTGGCTTAACGGATCTCCTATTATTTCAACAGTTGACTCTTTGGTGCCATTGTCAGGTATTTGACGGGAAATCTTGGAGAGAGGCCCTAAAACTTGCCAACCTCGACTGTTACTGGTTTTATGTCGTCTCTGAGGCTCTGCACTTCTCCCAGTTGACCGCCCCAGTGACAGCCACACCTGAGAAGCTGAGTCCCATTCATCGCTTGATGACGGGAGCTCATATCCGTATCTTGCCCAGACGGCCAAGCCGACATGACACTCGAAACAATTGAAACAAGGGGAAAGGAACCCGACCCACGGGTCAACGCAAAGAGAAGTGAGGCTCGGCACACCCGGCCCGTTCAGCACACCGGTCCTTGCACGCTTCCCAGGACAAGCTTGCGAGGATCTGATGGCTTGCAGGCGAGGAGCGGGAGAAGCTTCGACGAAGCACCTTTGGAAGCTTTCCAGCTCATTTGTGCCGTTTCCAGAGAAAGGATGGCGCAGGAGGTGCCGAAATCACGGATCGCCATGTGGTGGGTGCTTGCATCTCGGAGGACCACAGGCCCGCTCCAGTGATGGGCTCCTGGGATCGATCTTCTGGAAGGATTCTGGAAGGTTTCCTCAAGCAGGATAGCCTTGGTCTCAGGGGCTGGCCCCCTGCTTTCATGTGCAAGGGTCTGTCAATCTTTCCTGCGACACCCATCTCGGCATTTCCAGATGTCCAACCAGACAGAGGCTTTGCATGCTCAAAAACGGCGGCTTCAGTCTGTCTGGATTGTGCCAATCTCGTATCGACGGGCTCTTCTGCGATCAACCATCGGGGCATGGCGCTGAGGTCTTGCTCCTTTCCCATCTGGATGATCTTGGTCTTGGTCTTGACCGTGCACACAGCGTTGCTTGGGAGCTTTGGCCATCGACAGGGCCAGCACGGACACAGGCACACGCGAAGTTCAGGGGTCGTTGCCAGAAGCACATGCCGGCTGCTGCGGGGGTCGCAATGGAAGCGAAATCGAAGCCATGGAACGTCTGGGTGGCCCACTTGCGGGTTGGTTGTTTGGCGATGCGAGAACAACCACACGAGGAACGGGAACGGGAGGAGACTGGGCAGATGCCGGGAGGGTGGGCGTCCGATTGGCAAGCTGCTGCTTGAAATAGCACCACCTCAAGGGAAGGGTTAGAGAGGTGAACAGCCCCTGACTTGTTTCGGGCCTTGCGCGAGCCAAAATTGTTTCCCTCGGGAGATCTGAGCGCGAGCAAGCAGCCCAGGCAAGAAACACCACCAGCGCTGAACAATGACACGAGGCGACCGTCGATGGCAAGGCACTCCCGTGGCAGCAAGCAACAACAGGCGCCACAGTTTCGGTTTGATGGTCCACAGCTGGAGAAGCCGGCTGCTTGCAGGGTGCCCGTGCAGTTCAAGGTCGGATGACTGCGATGCCGTTGACTGCCTTGACTGAGGTCGAATCTGTCGTGCGTCCAGACCGAGGTCTGGTGAATGCGCAGAGCATTGTTCTTCTCTCAAGGCTAAAAAAAGGCTTTCGAATATTGTCTGTGCAATACCCCATAGATATTCGTCATATCCTCGGTCACTCTGAGCTGGGTAACTTTTTCTGGAACGGTGAAAGATTGATAAATTGCAAATGACTGAATGAAATTCGGTCGGCATGTTAGCAGGCACACTACCAGTACCTCTTTCCCACACAATAACACACTGTGCTCGGAGGTAACGACTGGCTTCGCGTTAGTGTGGAGCTGCGAAACCCCGATTGCAAAAGGCGCGTGACCCACCACGGGTCGGGCCCCACTCTTTTCTCGCTCGTTTCGACCTCCCCCTGCACCGACTGCTGCTGCAGCGGGCTTTCCTTCCCCAGCAAGCTGGAAAACCCAATTCACACAGTCCTTCCCCGGAATCTTCTTTTTTCCTCGACCCTTCGATTAAAAGGCGTCGGTCCAGACCCAAGCTCAACCGCTGCGTAATTTCTCTCGTCGTAACCACCAAGAACGCAACCAGAGCCGGGGACGCGGATACCTTCCGCCATACATTTTCCCATCGCGACCGTGCTTCGACGTCATCCACAGCCGCACCTACACGCGACGGGGAGCGAAAAGCTTAGGCCACATCAAGAACTGGTATGTGCGCGACCAGCTCCATCTCAAAGCACTGAATCACGGCAAGCCCGCGACACCATCTTGCAGTCGGGTGGCTTGCCCGATGCCCAATCACCGCGATACGCCTCTTTCAGATGTCTCTGTCGCCATGTTTCGACGCCCTCACCGCCTGTTTTTTTTGGTGTTTTGCTGACCGTCACTTCTCGCGACTCAGCTTCGTCTAGGGTGGTCCTTTTGTCGCGCCAACAACACAAAGCTTCACCATGTCGCAGTCCCCGTCGGCCTCCGGGGCCATGGGCATTGGCAGCGTTCTTAATATCAAGGCCGAGCCGGGTCAGCAGGTCCAAGCGATTGTGTCTCCCGAGCAGCAGCAGATGCAGCAGATGCAGCAACAGCAGCGCCAGGCGCAGCCCCTCCAGCAGCAGTTCCAGACCGAGAGACCGAACTCGCCCCACGGCTCTGAGCAATCGAGATACTCTGGCCCGATGAACGCGTCGTACCCTTCGCCCACCGCGATGGGTGCCGTCCCTCTGCCCCCGGTTCC
This sequence comes from Chloridium humicola, assembly GCA_027569505.1. Taxonomy (NCBI): domain Eukaryota; kingdom Fungi; phylum Ascomycota; class Sordariomycetes; order Chaetosphaeriales; family Chaetosphaeriaceae; genus Chloridium; species Chloridium humicola. Next base: position 101,818 of record JAPDFF010000066.1, on the reverse strand, counting down.
GAACGCGAACATGGGTCCCGCCTCGATGGTTCACGCCGAATGGAAGCCGAACCTTGTACCGGTTCCCGGCATGCCTCCCGGAGACTATAGACCCATCGAGCAACCTGTGCAGGAGCGCGCTCACACTGCGCCAAAGGCCTTTCCCTGCAGCGAGTGCGGCAAGCCTTTTGCGAGGCGCAGCGACCTTTCGCGTCACGGTACGCACCGACTGCCTTTCCAGTATTGATCTCTGCTAACCCCCAAAATAGAGCGCATTCACACCGGTGACCGCCCTCACGTCTGCGACTACCCTGGTTGCGAAAAGCGTTTCATCCAGCGGTCTGCCCTTACTGTCCATCAGCGGGTGCATACGGGCGAGAAGCCGCATCAGTGTGAGAGCTGTAGCAAGGTATGCTCGCAATCCATCAAATTAAACAGACAAAACTAAAACAAATTTGCAGCGCTTCAGTGACAGCAGCTCGCTGGCCCGCCATCGTCGGATTCACCTGGGCACTCGCCCCTACAAGTGCCCGTTTCCCGACTGCCAGAAGACCTTCACCCGCCGGACCACCCTCACCCGACACACTAACCATCATGTCGGCTCTATTGAGGATTCGGCCCAGGCCCGGGCGGAGGCTCTGGCCCAGGGTGCGACTGCCGTCGCTGCGGCTGCTAGGAACAGATCGCCGATGAATCAGGCGCCGGCTGACCAGGCTCGGTCCCAGAGCGAGCCAGCCTCGAACGCAGAGTCACTCACCACCACTCCGTCTCCCGACCAGCACACTGCATCCATGTCACCCAGCGCAGAGCTGGCTGGCATCAACAACATGCAGTTCCTGAGCAACAACACGCTCCCTCCCCACCTTCGTGGTGATGTCCATGTCGGCAGCCAGTCCCCGACCCAGACCGCGACCTATAACAACGGGATGCGTCCGACCTCCCACCCGAATGCCTATGTCCCTCCTCAGACCCTCGAGCCCAGCATCGAGCAACACCAGCAAGGCCCAGGTAGTGTCATCGGGAGCCCCCACATCGGCAGCGTTGGCTGGCCGTCGCCCGGCACCGTCGGCGGCTCGCCCGTCCAGAGCCCCCACGGCAACGGATACGTGTATCCTGATCCCGAAGGCTATCCCAGCAGCGGGACCCCCATCGCCCAGATGTTCTACAACAGCACTGCGCAAGCCAGGCGCACGGGCAGCGCGGAGCCGGGCAACCCCGTGTACGACGCTAAGGGCCGGCCGGGCGAGCTCTGGGCGAATGCTCAATAGGAACGACATTCCGCCGAATGGGCGACGCCTGTCGAGCCGACTGCCGACGCGTACAACATGGGCATGTCGACCATCGACTATCAGCTCGTGGCCTCCTCTGGTCTCTTGCCTCACGCTTCTCAGATGCTCATTGCATCTAGTCCCGAGGAAGAGGATGAGAACACTCAGGCGGGCCAGATGGGCCCGCCGTCCTCTCATCTCGCGCCCGGCTATCAGATGCCCTGGCTCTAGTATGCTGGCCGATCTGAAGCATGCCTCACTCGGCAAATGGCCGCGGAAACCTCATAATCATCAAAAAGGAAAAACACAAAAAAAAAAAAAAAACATTGCATGAGAAGGCCGGGAAAAGTCGCTTCCTTTTCTTTCTCTCTCCGACATATTATAGAGGCAAACGGAGGTCTGGAGCCGGCGCCGCCGCTGGCTACATACATTAATGATGGCACGGGCCGGGCAGCAATAGGCATCGGGCACATTGCCTTCTCTCTCCTTCTTGGCCATTTGGGCAACGGACACCTGCAGTCGACAGCTGCCACCGCTTCATGAGCCGGGGACGGCTTCCTTTCCTAACTTTCTTTCCGTTCTCTACTCTACTAGACTGGCTGGCAGGCAGGGTGCGTGCGTTGGATGTGGCTGGTAATGGGTCTCATCACCAAGGGAGTGGTGATCAAGCGCACTTCGTTTTCCTGTTTTTCTTTGCTTGCTTTCTTTTTTTTTTTTTTTTTTGGAGGGGGGGGGGGGTCTCATGGGACTACTGGCGGGGAGGCAAGGCATCGGATGGCGTCGGTGAAACAGGTCAACAAAGGAAGGAAAGGCAGGGGAATTTAGTTGAGCGATGAGGAGTGGTGCTGCTTGGGGTTGGCTGCGGGCGGGCTTTTTGCTGCCTGCGCCAACGAGAAACGGGCCATGCCAGCTCCCGCTGCTCGACGATAGGAGTTTCCGGCGCTTGGGCTTGGGATTGCGTTGGCATTGACTTGCGGGTGGGGGGAAGGAGTTCTTCGATTTGTTAGGTATTATCGTTGTTGGTTTAGCTTGGTCTTTTGCTCAAGCGGTGTATTGATTGCTTTTATGTATCTTGGTGGTTTTGTTGCGGTGTGCTTGCGAGTTTGGGTTCTGGGATCTTGGGGATGGGGGCTGGTGCCCTTAGGGAGATGCTTCTTGAGGTTGTCTTGTCTCGTGGACATACACATATCATGTCATCATACAATACCGGGTGTGTTGTGCTGGTGAAGGGGGAAATAGTATCCCTCAATGAGGCACACTTCTAGAAACAAGAGTTGAGCCTCATCATTGCCTTGTCTGTTTGTTACAACTCAGGCCACACACATCCCCTGCTAGTCAACGCCAATGGTCTCTGACGAGATGCTCATAAAGTCTCACGATCAAGTAGCAACTCTCCTTCGCGAGAAACACATCAACTCCCCCGCCCCCCTCCCACATCTCACTGCGACAAAGCATATCGCCTCCTGCAATTTGAAGCATGAGCCTGAGGGTTAGCAACATCTCAATCGCCAGGCAAGACACAAATCCCAGAACAACAGAACCATCCCTTTGTGCAGTCCATTGTATGTGAAACACAAACCGCTACAACCTCTCATTCAGCTACCAAGCTACTAGCACCCAGACAGAGAAAACAGACAAAAGAGCCCAAGGTAAAAAAGGGAGCAACCGACAACAAAAGAAACCCGCTGTTTGACAACTGACAAAAAACTAACAAACCATCCAACCTGTTCACTCCAGGGTAGCAGTAATATCGTACAAGGCTGCCTCCGCAACCGCAGTAATAGATATCCAGGCGGTGCTTTTACTCCATTTTAATCCACTGCTCGCCCTTTTGGCTGAAACCAGACCCTCAAATTGCCTCCCCCCCCCCCCCCCCCCCTTTGATTCGCTTCAACCTAAAGTTGCTTTTCTCCTCACATTTTAGCCCCAACCTAACCCCTTGCTCGCTCCCCTTGCTAACTCCCCGCGTTAAGCGTCGAGCAACGAGCGAGCAAAACCGTAGGTAAGATATCCAAAGCAATGGAATCCACGCTCAGCCATGGCACGGAACAATTTAAGCGCCGGGAAATAGTAATACAATATATCCCTCTTATTCCAACAAATGATATGTGGACGGATATATGTAAACATACTGAAACAGAACAAAGCAAGGAAATATCCCGAGTTTACGGGTGGTTATGGCGTGTGTGCTGTGGGTAAGATGAAAAAGGAAAGAGATATGGCTGATGGAATGCCAAATGAATTATTGCCCGAAAACTGCGGCCGAGGCCTTACCCAGGGCGTCAGTTGGGCTCGCCCAGAAGGCGAGGGCGATGATTGCGTAGAGGCCAAGGAGCTTTTGGATTGTGTTAGTTACTATGGGTGGGAGGGGGGAGATTTTGGGGGGGGGGTTACCATAGCGCCCTCGAGGTAGTTGGATTTGCCGTCTTGGACGGTGTAGGTGACGACCAGCACGGAGAGGGCGAAGGCAATTGTTTCGACTGTGAGCAGAGTTAGTATTCCAATGGTTTGATATGGGAAGAAAGGGGAAGCTTACAAGTCTCAAAATGCAGCGTCATCGGCTGCCCAATGATCCACCCAACAATAACCATCGACGGCGTCACCATCAGCGCGATCTGAATTCCCGACCCAACCGCCACCGTCACCGCCAAATCCATCTTATTCTTGACAGCCACCACACACGCCGTCACATGCTCCGCGGCATTGCCAACAATGGGAATCAAAATCAACCCAATAAACGTCTTACTGATGTTGCCCGTCGCCACCAGTCCATCAATGCTGTCGACCATATAATCGGCACACACCGAAATAACCAGCGTAATCACCACCAACACCAGAATAGCCGACCACGTATCCAAAATCGCCTGATGCGGCTCCTCCTGTTGCTCCTCCTGCTGGCTCACGCTCCCGCTGTCAGGTGCCGCCTCGGGCTCAAACAGCTTCTTATGCGTGCGCAGGGTAAAGAACAGATACATCCCATACAGCAACAGCATCACAATCGACGTGCCGCGCGACAGGATCAGAATGCTGTTATTCTTCCCGTCCTCATCCGCCTGGTCCAACACACCATACAGCGCAGCCGGCAAAATCATCGACGCCGAGGCCAACGCCATCAGCGAGCAGCTCGTCTGCGCGGTGCCCTGGGAGAAAACCTGCTCTTGGCCGTTGCCGAATCTGTCGTGCATGTTGTACAGCCCGCCGAGCAGGAAGCACATGCCGAGGACGAGGAGGAGGTTGGAGAGGATGGAGCCCAGCATGGAGGCCTGCACGACCTCGATCTCGCCGGCGCGGAGGGCCACGATGCTGACGATGAGCTCCACGGCGTTGCCGAAGCTGGCGTTGATGAGCCCGCCGAGGGTCTCGCCGGCGTGGTGGGCGATTTCCTCGGTGGCGAAGGAGAGTACGCCCGCGAGGGGCATGATGGCGAGGAAGTTGAGCGAGAAGACCCAGGTGGCGCTCCAGTTGAGTTGGCCGGCCACGATGCCCAGGGGGACGAAGATGAGGAGGAGGTTGAGCCAGGCTGTGGGGGTTAGGACAGCTCGCGAAGGCTAAGAGTGGCATTGGGGACGTACAGCTCAGCAGGGTGATCTTGGTCACGTTCCATGCCCGGGCAGGCCATTTCACAAACGGATTCGGGTGATGGGTGCCCGGGGTGCTCTTGGGGTCGAGGAGGAAGTGACGCCAGAAGCCGGAATCGCCGGTGTAAAGTCGGGGACGGCCGCCCCCCAAGAGTGCAGTGTGCTCGTTGGAGGCCATGTTGTCGTGGGCAGCGTAACTGCCGTTGCCGTTTGGTTGATCGGTGGACCTGCCCCCGGTTTCGATGCGGCGGATGTGCTTGCGGGTATTGGGAAGGACTGTAGGAGGTGTTAAATGGCCGTTTTTTAAGTTGTTGCCCATGGCTGATAGGGTCTGGGAAGTGTAGAATGGGCGAGGCAGTTGGTTGGGTGTCTTGGGTGATGCGGCCCGCTCATCTCTTCGAACAAAGCGCAGGACGGCTGGTTGGTCTCTGGCGGCGGGTTCACCAGATGGAAGCGGCGCCGGCAATCAATTGCGGATGAGCTGCGACCTCGGGAAGATTGACGATGGTCGAAGACGGATGCCAAGAGGAGAAGGGGGAGGGGAGGCGGGATGACAGGGGGGAGGAAGGGTGAGGTACATACACATGGTGAGCGTGAGGAAGAATTGGAGAATGCGGTTCTAGGCTCTTGGGTGCAGGTGTGTGCGCTGGGCACTCCGGAAGGCCGACTCGTGAGATGGGGCGAACACTGTGACGTGCCGGGAGTGGCTGGATGGCGGATCTGGGCCGGGAAGAGACAAAAGGGAGAGTTCGGGTGGGGTGGCAGAGATCAGTGATCAATCAGATCGGAATGAGAGAGACCTGTCCCCTGCAAGACGATCCCTGTTCTGGTCGGCTGTTTGCGCCGCGTGGTCTGCTGCAAGCGCTGTCAGTTGCCCGCCAATATCAGATGTTCAGCTGTTCAGACGAAGACACCATCATCGTCTGCTGGTTGAAGATGGTGCATTGGAACCTGAGAAACCCACGCCATCACGGCCAGAGGAATTGATGAGGAATTGGGTAGCGTCTCCCCGGGAGATTAGGTTATCACTCACCACTTCCCAGGTTTCTCAGTCTTCCGAATTCCCTCAAGTCGAGCGGTTTGTGATGCCAACCCAATGCCAAGCGTGGCAGTGAGTTTGTGCGAGTTTGATCGCGGCAAGATGGCGCCAACGGATCGGCTCCCGTTTCGAATCTTTTGGTGTCAAAGTGTGTCTCAGCTCCCAACAAGAATAAAGATAGGGATGGTGCGCGATTCGAATCTCCAACGACCCGTGCCGTACTCCTGCGACCAACCTCAGGAATTGGTTTCGTGTGTTGGTTGCGACCGTCGAACCTTCAGAGAATCAAACACACAGAATATCCAGAAGGGAGAAATGCGCCCTCATAAAGCAAACCAGAAGCAGGAACGAAAGCAACGACGTAATTGAACCCTGTCGAGCTGTGTGTGGAGATCTCCAAAGGATCGCCGTTTGGGTCTATCGATAAGCTTTCGACCTTGTTTCTGTGGTGGGGCGGCAGCGTCATGGTCCTTGTCTCAGGTTTGGAGGTGATGTTTCGACTTCGGAAGGACAAACTCTGATCCAGAACAAAATGCCCGTGTTGCAAGAAACAATACTCTACATAGTAGAGCGATCCCCTCGGGCGTAACCTCGGCGTTGCGTCCCATAAATCCCATAGTCGAATTGAGTCCCGGCCCATGCCCATTCTCGTATCACCTCCAAGGAACAACCTCACCAAGACTCCCAATGCAGTCCAGAGATTCAGACTAGCTCCCCACAGCCACCAGCACCCCTCCTTCCTCCCCCAATTCCTCCAGTCACCGTCCCCAAACGAAGCACGTTGCCGTAAACATCTCTTGGCGCCCTAATTATCCGTACAAAAACCCATAAACTCAACAAGACACCCGACGGCATGAAGTTGATGACAGTGGATCTCACATCCAAGGAGGCCTCCCAACTAAATGCCAAGCCTGCAGGCCAGACACTGGTGCCGTGCGAAATGCGGGAGAGGTGGAGCCGCGCCCAAAGTGTCGGGAGCCTGCCGAAGTCAGGTGGGGCGAGGCCAACAACCGACGGTGGATCCTCGGTGAGGTGGTGAACATTTCTCCGGTGGACGACATGACTGCGACACTCTCGACATCAACCGACATGCAGAAAGCAGGCAAATGGCTCGCAAAGGCACAAAATACACAAAATACAGTACACCATAACCCCTACCGGCAAATGATGCCCTCTAACCCTGCCCAAAACGCTATGCTCTCTATCCGTACAAGACGCCAAACCCACGACTCTCCCGCATTACACTTTTCCAAGGTAGCTCAAATCAACCTCAGACGCCCCAAACCTCCCCCCCAGATTATCCGTAAAATACGCCAAACACTCAAGTCCTCCCGCAATCAAGCCCAATCAACTGCCTCTGGTGAGATGATACGATCCTCACCCCATCCTCACTTCCTCACTTCTCAACCCCCCCAAACCTCCTCCCCTTATCCAACTCCCCCTCCACATACTCCTTCCCCCTCCCGGCCCTCCTCCTCAACCCATGCCTCCGCTCAAGATGATCATGAAGCTCGCCCCGTCCCTCAAAAACCTTGACCTCCCTCCCCCCCTCCATCTCCATATCCCCATCCCCATCCTTCCCCTTCCCCCTTACACCCCTCATACCATCACACCCCTCATACCGACACACATACCTCGCCCCCAGTGCATACCTCTCCCACACCCACGTCGCCGCCCTCTCTCTCCTCTTGTTGATGAGCATGCGCGCGACACGCGCGATGTGGGCGTGCTGCTCGGGCTGGGCGAGGTAGGATTCGGTGGTGGATTCGAGGGTGTGGAGGATGTGATGGTGGTTGTGGTTGTTTTTCTTGAAAGGGGAGGATGGGGAGGTGGTGGTGCTGGTGGTGGAGGAGGTGTGGGGCAGGGAGAGGCGGTGGTAGGTTTTGTAGGTCTTTCCTGCTTCGTCGGTGATTTGGGAGGGGGGTGATGCGGCGCGGGGAGGGGAGGCCGAGGACGGGGGGGTGAGTTTACTCTGTAGCCAGGAAGGGTGCAGGGACGGCTCGTCGGTGCCGAGGCTGAGGATGAGGTCGATGGGGGGTTCCGGGCGGGAAGTTGTGGCGGTGGGTTCCTCTTCGAGGAGCGCGGCGAGTTCCTGGATAGTGGCAAGGGCTGGGTCGCGCACTTGTTTGCTGCCGTCGACGAAATGGACCCCGCCGAGCTCGAAGGGCTTGAAGGCTGAGGTGGAGGGCGTCGTAATCGCTTTGGCGACGTCAGCGATGGAGGTGAAGGGAGTCTCCGGGTCGTCGTGCTCTTCCTCGGCGTAGCTGCAGAATGCGTGAGGTTCCCGGCGCGAGCGCTGCTGCGGGTCTACCTCAGTGCACCAGGCGATGGTCTGGCATTGGTAGGCGTCCTTGCGGAATTCGCCAGATGCGGGCGAGATTGTGGACGGGGCAGGAGAGGTGGAAGAGCTGCCGGATGCACTGCTGGGAGGGCGTGTGGTGGTCGAGGTGGTGCCGAACTTGGCGAAGGTCTCAAAGAAAGCGCGAGTGCGCTCCGTCGGCCAGATGTTGCGGGGCGAAAACCGTGGGAGTTCAATGGAGGACATGACCGAGGCATCCTCAGCCCCAGGCAGGGAGTTGTGCTGGCGGTGGAACTCGCCGATGCACTCATCGACACTTTGACCAAGCATACCAAGCATAATGGCGATCAGGCCGCCGACGCTAGTACCGGCGATATAGTCGAAGTAGTGGCATGGTAGGTACTTCCCCTCCCGGTACACATCGTCGGGAATCTGCTTGCGAGTGATCAAGTCGGTGTGGGCGCTTGATGCTGCGGGCTTCGAAAGGCTCTTCTCGATGCGAGCAACCTCACGCATAATCTCGCGCAGGATAATGAGCGACGAGTAGCCCCGGATGCCACCGCCATCGAGGGTCAGGACCATCTTCTTAGTCCACGGTGTGTTCGTGACGAGGGGACCTGCTGAGGACCTGGAACCGGCACTGAGCGAGGCGGTATTTTCGGTCGGGCTTTCTTGGGGCGCGAAAGAGACGTGAGCCGGCGCCCCCCTCGGTGTCTGCCCCTCGCGCCCCTCGCGCCGGAGCGCAGAGACCGGGGCGGTGATCTGCGGATGGGGGTCTCCCGGTCGCTTTGCGACGTCGGTCATTTTATCGGCTGTGAGGTTGTGTGATATCACTCGCAAAAATGAGTCTTGTTGTCAGGTGGTGAAAAAGGATGTGAGTTGTGAATATCGGTGAGTGAAAACAGCGCCTGTTGAAAGAAAGTCGTCAACAGGCAGGCGTGGTCGGTCAAAAATGAGTGACGTTTTAGGCGCCTCGTTTGCCTTTGTTTGGGTCCACCTATCGTCTCAGGCCAGGCAAAGAAAGGCCAGGCAAAGCTCCAGGCAACGGGTTGGGAGCTTCAACCACCTTGGGATGAAAGACGCCCGGGCTGGTTGCCAGCTGGTCCGGTCTGAGGACTCGTTGCCCGGGCGAAGCGCGTACAGTTGACGATGTGAAAGAACAGATTCAGGCAACAGACCGAAAGAGACGACTAATTGGTACGGAAGGTGCAGAATCAAGTGTTTCATAATAGTGAGCCTGAGCCTTTGCTCCTTCCTCCACAGAAGAATCTAAAAGCCTTTTGTCTTTTCTGGGGCATATTAAGTTCTCTATCCCAGACTGCCTCATCTCCTTGTCTCAATCTCTTCTACTGCGAAACCAACACAGAGTCACAATCTTGCCGCCGTCATGGAGGTTACCGCCGGCGTCGTCTCCCTGACATGGGACGTCTTCGACGGTTGTGTCCGAGGTATGTATCACACTCCTCTAAAAACGTGAGTGACCCTAACTCGCCACAGTCTTCAAATTCATTACCGCCCTCGTCGAGATGCCAAGGGAATACGAGCAGTACCGTCTCCAGCTTATCATTGAGTACAACCGCGTGCTGGCCTGGGGCAAGGCCGCCGGCCTGGTTGACGTCGCGGAGGGCTCATCCCTCGGCGTCACTTTGGGCGCCGACGGCATCGAGCTTGTTGCCATCGTCGCGCGAATCCAGTGGTTGTTGTCTGAGTTCAAGGAGCTCAACGCCCGCTACGGCAACGAACTACCCATGGCTGACAAGCATGGCGACACGAACGGCGAGAAAAGTCTTCAAGACCAGCCAACAGACATCGACGTCCTCCACGAGATATCCAGCCTCGCCGTCTCCTACGAAGTCAAGAAAAAGGAACGTCGACACCTCCGCGGAACCAACCACATCCGCGACTTCTTCGAGAAAACAGGTCGCCACACCAAGGACATCGTCACGCACCCAGCCCGCGTCCGTTGGGTAGCTGTTGACAAGGAGGCCTTCGAGGCCCTCCTCACCGACCTCCACGCCCTAACTGAGCGCCTACACGAGCTAATGCGCAACTACCACGAGCAACAACTCGACGACATCACCGCCAAGACCTACCGCGAGATGATCCTCACCCGCAACAACGTGCAAGACCTACATGACATGCTGGACGCCATCTCCCGCCTCATGACCACCAACCCTCAAAGACCCCAGCCCTCTCAACCCACCACCCAAACCCTCCACTCCCTCCTCCAACTAAAACACCTCTCCCGCATCTCCGACACGATCCTCGCCCACCTCCACAACCCCCCCCATCTCCCCATCCCCCACCTTCCCACCACCGTCCCCAAACTCACCCCCTCCTTCCTCCTCTCCTCCCTAACATGGACTGAACCCGCCTCCATCCCCTCCCCCGAATTCCTCTCCCGCCCACGCGCCCTCCTTCTCACCACTCCCACCACCACCACCACCTCATCCACCTCATCACCCCCCAAGCCATCATCATCATCATCATCATCATCATCACCATCGTCAGAGCAGTCCGCAATCCCAGTCTGGATCGAATGGAAAACCCTCGGCGTCGACACCCCTCCCAGCTCGCTCAAAGACAGGGAGTGTGCAGTGCGCACTCTTGCGCTGGCAGAGCTGTTGCATCTGCCGAAACCCGGGAGCATGTGTGTGCCGGAGTGTGTGGGGTATTTTGATGATCGCGAGGTGTACGGAGTGGAGAGGTATGGGTGGGTGTTTCGGATGGGCGAGGGTGGGAGGGGAGGAGGGGGGAGAGGTGTGGTTTCGTTGTGGGAGATGTTGGGGGGTTGTGGTGGTTGGAAGGGGGTGAAGCCGGGGTTGTCGGAGAGGATGGATATGGCGAGGGCGCTGGCGGAGACGGTGCTGGATTTGCATGCGGTGAATTGGTTGCATAAGGGGATTTTTAGTGAGAATGTTATCTTTTTGGTTGATGGGGAGGAGGAGAATGGGGATGTGGATATGGATGGGGAGGGGGAGGGGGAGGGGGTTGCCAAGTTCGATCCGCGGAAGCCTCTGCTTTCGGGGTTTGAGTTCTCGCGACCAGACGGGACTCAAACTACGGCGAGGGACGTGGACGTGGTCTGGGACTTGTATCGCTGGCCGGGGATTCAGCGGCAGCGGCCGATGGAGCGGAACTCGAAGAAGACGTACGACTTGTACAGTCTCGGGCTGGTGCTGCTGGAGATTGCGCACTGGGAGAGGCTGGACAGGATAATGAATCTGGGGACGGAGAGCGAGGGACAAAATGGGGAAGGAGGTGGGCTGAAGGTGCCGCTGGCGGAGTCGAAGATGGTGAGGGGTTGGTTGTTGGGACTGGAAGATGGTGCGCCGTTTGAGAAGGTTGGGAGGCCGAATCCACTGAGAGAGCTGCGGAACATTGCGGGCGACAGGTACTGGAAGGCGGTGGAGAGGTGTCTATGGGCGCATGGTGAGAGGGGGTTTGGCGTGGAGGAGACCGACGACCAGTCGAACTCGAGCGTTGGCCTTGTACTTCAGGAGTCGTTTACGGAGCATGTGGTGGAGGAGTTGAGGTCGGTCAAGATTTAGTTTAGATGGATTAGAATGTGAAGATGACGATGGTATGAATATTATTTGCCTGTCAAGTGTGAAATCAAGTTTGTGAGGGCAGAGAGGTGGATGTCCAGGTGCGGGAAGGAACCTAGATGGAAGGTTAGGTGCTCAATAAAGAAAAGGGAAAAAAGGTTACCGCGCAAGGAACTCGAACTCGCAACCTCAAAAAGAGGATTGCTGCCAGATCTTGCTACTGGGGATAGGTGAAGGGAAGTGCAGATATTTGGCTTGCCACCCAAGACCACTGAGCTAAGCGTCCCAAGCGCAATAGTTTTTGTTGAAAGCCAGTACAGCAACCTGGCTTTAAATACCGGCAGCCCCTTTCTCCTGGACACATGAGTGACGCATGTGTCACTGCTGCCCCTTGATCCGAGCTCACCAAGAAACCAAAACGCCGCACATACCACCAGACTTGTGAATAGACATTCCTTGAGTGGCGTTTCAAGGCCCTGACTCCTTTGATGTCTTCCAAACAAATATCTATCATGTATGTCAAGTAATCCTACAAGCTGCTGCTGTCTCCTCTAGAAAACACAGTTTGTTTACGATCTACCCCTGTTGTCATCCAACCACATCAACACACTCCCGGGTATCACTCGCCCTTCCACTTCCATTGGGCCTTGCGGTGAAGCATGTAATCCTTGCTCTGGATGCTCTTGTAAATACCGTAAAACCCACCCAGCGGCTTCTGCTTCTTCAGCCAGTGGCGCTTCTTCGCGCCGGCTTCCGCGGGATCGACGTGGACCTTGTCCCACACGCTCGGGAGCGTCTCGGCGTTGTACTTCTTGCGCAAGTCATCGTACCACCCGCGGCCGCCATACATGGGCCAGAACTCCTCCTGCGGGTAGTAGGTGTGCGCGTACAGCCACTTCATGCCGCCCAGCTCGCGCACCTTGTTCTCCAGCTCACGGTTCTTCTGCACGAACGCGGCCGGCTCCGACGGGCCCCAGCCCCAGACGCCAACGTTGAGCATCATGTCGTCCTCCTTCTTTTCGATGCCCTCGGGCAGGGTCGTGAAGGGGTGGAAGGTCGGCGGGCCGCGGCGCTTGAGCGGGCACAGCCACAGCGGCCAGATGCCGAGCTCGGACGACGTGTAGTCGACGAATTTCTCGGTTGTCTCGAACGGCATGGCGATGTCCTGCACTACGAAGCGCGCGCTCTCGCCGGAGCCGTGCAGCGCGCGGTACATCATGCGCGTGTGCAGGAAGTCGTCGAGGAACCATCGGAAGAAGCGCGTGAAGGGCACGAACTTGAAGTACTCGAACGCCGCAGCGCCGACCCAGAACCCGCCGCGATCATACCGGAACAGGTACTCGGCCAGGGGCACGTAATCCACTGGCGCGTTGCCCTCCTCCCCCTTCTCGGGCGCCGTCTTCTCCTTAGCATGGAGATAAAACCACGGATCCCACGCCCCACTGAAAGTCTGCGGCGTCCTCCCCTCCGGCATCTCATCCGTCAACTCGCCCGTGACCACCACCCCATGATCCTTACTAAACAATATCCCATCCACATAATCATTCCCCTTCCTCACCTCCTCCCTAATAACCTCCACCGCCTCAGCAACACTCCTCGTCCTCCTATACCTCGTCTTCACAAACCTCCTCGCCTCCATCAACCGCACCTCCAATAGCGTCGTCAACCCCAACGTCCCCACCGCCCCAGCCGCCCCCCTAAACAAATCCCCCTTCTCCCCCTCCGGCCGCACATCCACCACCTCCCCATCCGCCATCACCATCTCCACCCTCTCAACCGTTTCATCAAAGAACCCATGCCTAAAACTCGAACTCTCCCCCGCCGTCCCCGCAAATCCACCCCCGGCCGTAATCCCCGGGAACTCCATCACCACAGGCGGGACAAGGCCGTGCGGGAGGGTCGCTTCGACGAGCTTGTCCATGGGCACGTTGGGCTCGACGAGGGCGACGCGGCGCGCGGGGTCGACGGAGAGGACATTGCGCAGGGCAGAGATGTCGACGGCGCGGGTGGAGGGCCGCGGCCGCGTGGAGTTGGTGCTGCCGTGGAAGATGCGGTAGGGCTCGCGCCGGGCGAAGTAGGAGCGGACGGTGGAGGCGATTTGGGTGACGGCTGCTTTGTGGCGGTCCATTTTGGTGGTATTTTGGGGTTTGTTATTTTTTTGTGATTTTTGGGGGGATTTTACATCGCGGTGTTGTAGGTGATGGGAAAGGCCGAGGTCGGGTGGTTGATCGCGAGACGGGAATGTCGGGTCTTAGATGGGTTTTTTGATGTGGGTCCGCTCACTTGGCGTCGTTTTTGGGTGTGTCGGTGGCATGAGATGAACGAAGTGAGTGAGATCAGATGAGATGAACCATGGGAAATCGTTGAATAAAACTTCAGCATGAATCAATTGAAGTGTATAAACGCTGAATATTCTCATAGGGGTATTACATTTATCACTACCGCTCAAACACTCCCTACCCTCCCTCCTCCTCTCTTACACGTATTACCCACCCCACCCCTCACAACTTCGCAATCCCCCCCTCCTCCGGCACCTTCCCCCCCCTCAAACCCCTCCAAACCCTCTCCCGCACCACCTCCTCCCCATCCTCCCACACCTCGCCAACCCCCATCTCCACCTCCTCCAACGTCTTCGCCTTCACCATCAGAAACCTACTCCCCCCCACCCCCTCCCCATCCCTTCCCCCTTCCACAACCCCCCTAACCCACCCCCCCCACCCCTCCAAACACCTCCCCGTTTCCTTCAACCCATTAAACATCAGTGCAAAACAATGCGGCATCGCCTCATACACCTCCAGCCTGACCTTCACCCCCTCACTCGCCATCTTCGTCGCGACAAACCTGTCTTCATCCGCCAGCAGTTCCCACCCCGTGCACATCCACACCGGCGGGGCGCCCGCCCAGGTGTCGGCCATGATGGGGCTGACCAAAGGGTGCGCGAGGAGGGAGTCGACGACGTATAGGTTGTTGCGTGGGGGGGGAGAGGGCCAGGCGGGGCAAGGGGGGCGGCGGGCGTCGGAGAGTTGTTGGTGGGTGGGGGTGGGGAGGTAGTCGAAGGGGGCGTTGAGGGTGCAGGAGGGGGAGGAGTGCCTGGAGGGGGGTTAGTTGGTTTGTTGTGGAAGGTGTTGGGCTGTCTCAGGGGGTGGGGGGGATTCAGGGGTGAAGTGGTCAACGGCTCTTGGGAGAAAAATAGCTTCTCCTGAAACGGCCAGAAAGGGGTAAAAATAGTAGGAATTAATGCTTACGTTAGGTCGAGCCAGGGCGAATTGACGGCTACGCCGGCGGGTAGGGGAATGGTGCGGGACTGGCCATGATAGGGGATGGTCTGGGAGTTCCGGTTGAGGTAGAGGATGAGTTGGAGAAGGGAGAGGGAGAGGTTGCCTCCGGCGCTGGAATCGGGGTTAGCAAGGGGGTGTATGAAGGGGGGTGGAGGGGGAAAGAAATGGGGGGGAGAAATACCTGTCGCCAGCAAAAACGATGTGTTCTGGCTTGACGGGCTCGTGGAAGGCGCCCTCTGGGGGGTAGATCAGGGCGAGATACGACATAAGAGCGTCCATCAGGGCAGCAGGGAACGGGTGCTGTGGCGCGAGGCGGTAGCGCACCGAGTAGACTCTCCCGCCGGTCAGCTTGGCCAGAGTCTTGCACGTCGGACGGTGGGTGGCCGGGTCCATGAGGAAGTACGCGCCGCCGTGAAAGTAGAGCACCGTGGCCGGGCTCTTAACCTCCTTCATCATCTCGCCGTAGAGCTCCCGCTCCGAAACGGCGGGCAGCCGCGACTCGGGGGTCGCCTCGGCGCGGTAGCTGGTCCACTCGGCCTCCACGGGCGCCGGCTGCGCCATCTCGTAGGAGGGTTTCGGCAGCTTGGGGTTGTGCAAGCCGTCAATGGCCTTGGCGATGGCGTCCTGCAGGCCGGTCTCCCCTGCTGGTGGCGGAGGGCAGGTGTAAGTGCTGATCCAGATGCGGCCCTTGATCTTTGGTGCCTGGCTGGCGAACTTTTGCGTCGACGTGATGCTCATGGGTTTCGATGGGTTTATCATAGACCGCATCAGGGCCACGAAGAGCGCGGTTCGCAGGTCCAGGTATTTCGACTGCTCAGACATGCGCAAAGTGTGGAGGATGGCCACGCCCACCAGGAGGGGGATCTGGGGGACCAGAGCGAGGATCATGGCGCGGCTCATGAGGGACTTGGGTTCTCGTTCTTTTGGTTTGCTGTTTGGGATAAGAGTATCGCCGGGAGGGACTGGTTCCGGAGGAGACATGGCGAAGATTGAGAGGAGGTGTGAGAGGGTGCTGAGGATCGCGATGCAGAAGGAGGGTTTTAGGCGGAGGAGAGGGCGGGACACAAAAGACAAAAGAGAAGACGAACACGAGGTCAGTGAGGGTGGTGTGGTGGTGGTGATCGAGAGGATGTAGGGGAGATCAGGTCTTTAAACAGGGACCTATCTGCCATTTATCCTCTCCATGTTCATCCACACATCCACAGGGGCATGACGGGCCAAAACGGCCTTGCCAATTGCTGCGGTGGTGGGCAGATTCTTGGTCCAGGGACGGAAGCCCTGGGAAGGGATTCCCGATCATGGCGGCCCACTTTGCTCCGACAATGCCATCAGATGCGAGAGGTGGAATGAGAGCCTCGGCAGCTGGGCGCAGCTGGGATGTCGTTGGCGCCGAGACTGGATCTCGGCTGGCGAATCGCAAGAATTGCCGTCAAGGGTCAGGGTTGAATGCCAAGAATTGTCGAGGAGAGTTGAGAACGTTGTCCTGGACGCGAAAGTGAGGTTAAGATCAGACATCAGGTAAGACCGGTGGTGACTATGTCGCCATGTGTCTCCTGAGCTTGTACGAGGTCATCTTAAATGGAAGGAGAACCAAGAGTTGCCAACAAATACTCGAACCGCCTGCAATTAACAAGGAATTTCCAAGCGCCTGACCATGGACCTTCTCATACAGCCTGGTCTCCCAGGAGCCGTTACAGTGTAGTATACACACGCAGCGCACGCTTGCAGCCATGAAAATGCACGCCCTCTCATCCACCTCGTTTAAACGTCCAAAACACCAATTCATGAGGTCTCCGCACCATCCTTCGCCTCACTGCTGCTCCCCGCATCCGTGCTCGTGCCGTTCGCGGCAGGGGTAGACGAGGCAGCACCCTTAGAGGCCATCATCTGCCACGCCGGGATCGACGCCTTGGACTGCATGCCGCTGCTGAAGGGCGAGGGGCGGCTGGTGTTGGATATGTAGTCGTTAGTCGGCTTCGTCTCCTCCTTGGTCTCAGCGGCGGCGCTCTCAACCGGCGCCGGAGTCGCAGCGGGACTGCTCGGGGTCACGTTTCCGCTGGCGGTCGGGCGCAGGTAGTTGCTGATGCTGGCCGATGTGGCTGTGGGGTTCATGCGCTGGGTGATGAGCGTCTTGAGGCTCTTGAGCTCAGCGTTGACCTCCCGTAGCCTCGTGTCGGTCAGGTCCTTCTGGTTGTTGATGGCGCGCGGGATCGCGTCCCTGAGATTCTGCACGTCGTCCCGCACCCGCTGCGCCTCGTCGTCGCGCCGCCGGTTGGCCGACTTGAGGTCGCTGATGACGGTCTCGAGCTCGTTAAGCGCCGTGTCCAGCTTCTCGGTGCGCTCCTTCTCGGCGGCCTTGAGGGCTTCCGTGTCCTTGGCCAGCTGGTCGACGAGGGCGAACGTCTTGTCGAACTGCTCGTCGATCGACTTCTTGTCCTGCTCGAGGCGCTCTGGCGTGGGCGGCGAAATCAGAGGGTAGACGTAGCGCTGCCGGCGTGTCAGTCTTGGCGGCAACAATGTATGAAACCCGGGCCTTCTCACCTTTCCCAGGCTGTACAGCCCATAGGACACTCCGCTGACTACGGTGGCCATGATGAACCAGTCCCTCCAGTCGCGCCTAGGCCCTGCCTGAGGCGGTGGTTGTTGCCAGCCATATGGGGGATACTGCGGCGGGTACTGGCCATAGTAGGGAGGCGGCTGGGCAACAGCGGACGAGGCCTGTGGTGTGTATTGTTGCACTGGCGCGCCCTCTCCGACGCGGGCGAGGGCGGCGCTGACTTCTTCTTGTGTGAGGTTCTTCGCCTGGAGGAAGGCGACCTTCTTCTCGATGGGAGAGGAGGCGACGCTGGGGTCTCGCAGGACTGGACATGGGGTGTCAGCGAGACGGCGACTTCGATATGCTCTGCCCAAGCAGCAAGACAGTTAAGTTCAACTCACAGTTAGCCGCCGACGCGACCAGGTCCTCCCGGATCGCCATTCGAGGTTGGGGTGCTCCCGCAACGGATTTGTCTATATTTGGGCAAGTGAAGGAGATCCCAACAACGAGCTGATGGCAGTTGAATGGAGTGCGCAATGCACTGGGAGGTTGATGATGAAGGACAGGAAATGGAATGGCGCATCACAAGCCGAGGTCCAGCGCCGGCAGCCTGTGCCTCCACTGAGCGCCTCCACTGATCCACAGTGCCAACCGCAATCCCCGGATCTGGGTGCCCGGCATCACGTGCCGCATGCACTTCACAAAACCCACTTTATTTTGAAGAACTGCACCCCTGACGCGCTAGCCAACCCCCGCAGTTTGTTTACCTTCCCTCAGGTTACCAGCATGGCAACCAGCATCCAGCAACGAGCTTTGTAACACCGTAATTACATCTTCATCCCACTTGGCTTCGGCTTCGGCTTGCTTTCGCGGTCGAAATCCGCCGGAGAGTCTGCTCCACAACTTGCTATAACCCGCGACACGATCCTTCGACGGGCGCAAAGGACGCGACCGCCAGTGCATCGCCATGTCGCAAGACAATGGTTGGAGCGTCCGCCGGCCGAGGGAGGTGCGTCTTCCGTCTTCTATGTCCCAGCGTCTGCTTGTCGCGATACTGTATGCTGACTGCTTCCCTGCACGCAGACCCTCGGAGGACTCAACCTAAATTCGGGCATCCCGCCGCCCCCCTCGACGACAAAGCGATTCAGCACTATCGGCAGCGCCACCCATGGCCGCTCCGTCTCCGGGCCACGGCAATCGCTGGCCATGGGGCGCCCGAGCCAGCCCATGTTCAATCGTCCCTCGTCCGGCCTCGGCCTGGCCGACACCGGTCTGTCCTCAGTCAAGCGAGCCTCTATTGCCCCGTACGGGTCCAACGCCGCGAAACAATATCCCGGCGCAGGCCCATCCGCCCGCGATGACCGCCGCAGCAGCGTCTATCACGCCCGCCCTTCGACCGTCGGCCCCATGGGCGGGGGAAACCAGAGCTTCTTCCAGCAGGCGCCACAGGCCGCCGGCGTACCACGAGACCCGCGCCCGCTCAAGGACAGGTCATACCAGACGCGCCTGGGGCAGGAACTCCTCGAATACCTGGCCAAAAACAACTTTGAGATGGAGATGAACCACAAGCTGTCCGACAATTTCACCAAGTCGCCGACACAAAAGGACTTCAACTTCCTCTTCCAATGGCTGTACCACCGCATCGACCCGAGCTATCGCTTCCAGAAGAATATCGACCAGGAGGTGCCGCCACTCCTCAAACAACTCCGGTACCCCTACGAGCGGAGCATTACCAAGAGCCAGATCGCGGCCGTAGGCGGTCAGAACTGGAGCACATTCCTCGGACTTCTCCACTGGATGATGCAACTCGCCCAAATGCTGGAGGGATACTCACACCGCGAGTACGACGAAGCATGCTTCGAGGCCGGCGTCGACGTCGCCAAGGATAACGTCGTATTTGACTTCCTGACCAACGCCTACCAGGACTGGCTCAACGTAGACGAGGACCTCCCCGAGGAGGAAGCCGGCAAGGCGCTGGAGCCGCACGTGCAGGAGATGGCCCGGGCATTTGAGCGGTCCAATGCCAAGTACATTGAGGAGCTGGAAATGCTCGAGGGCGAGCACGCGCGCCTGCTTAAAGACATCGAGGACCTAGAGAACTCCACTCCCGACGCCGCCCTGCTAGACAAGCACTTCAAGATCATGGAAGACGACCGGGCCAAATTCGAGGAATTCAACACCCTCGCGGCGCAGCACTCCGAAAAACACGAAGGCCGCATCAAAATCCTGCAGGAAGAACTCGACAAACTCCAAGGCGAGCTGAAAGAAGCCGAAGACGAGCGCCGCCGCCTCCAAAAAGCCGTCGACGACCAAGGCATCAGCATGCAGGATATCGACCGCATGACTGCCGAGCGCGAGCGCCTCCAAAAAAGCATCGAACTCACCAGCCAACGGCTCGAGGACACCAAGCGCAAGGCCACCGAGCGCGAAATGGAAGCCTCCGAGCGCCTCGACGAGCTTGAGCGCATGGTCGACCGCTACAACACGGTCGCCTACCAAATTGGCCTCATCCCCTCCGCCGCCGTCAACGCCAAGGGCCAGGACTACGAACTCCAAGTCACTGTCGGCGACACCCCCCCCAACTTCACCTCCTCCCAACTCCAATCCTCCTACCCCCCCACCACCGACACCAGTGACCGCCTCCTGGCCGACCCCGTCACGGGCTACCAACCAACCCACATCCTCAACCTTGACCTCCGAGGACAGGTTAAGAACCACCTCGCAGCCCTCCGCAAGGAAGTTTCGGAGCGGCGGAAGGCTGCTTTGGACGCGATGATGGAGGATCACGATCTGCTGGACCGCGCGGAGGAGGCGATTGAGGACAAGAGGGGCGAGGTCGAGGCGCTGGAGCACAGGGTGCGCGCGGCCGAGGAGGAGTACGAGAGGACGAAGGAGGTGACGACGGCGCAGAAGCTGGCGAGCGATGTGCAGATTGAGAAGATGGAGAAGGAGTTGGCCAAGATGAGGGCGCAATTGACAGAGAGCGTGCAGTTGATGGAGCAGAGGGAGATGAATACCAATATTGAGTATGTCCCCTTGAACTCTCAAAAACGATTTTGAGAAGTCGGTTGCTGACAGACTTGAAGGTATGAACAGCTGACGCTCCGCGCCAACGCGCTCCGCGAGGAGCTGCACACTGAGACTATGCGCATGCTTAACGACGTCATCAAGTTCAAGATGCACGTGCAGAAGAGCCTGGAGGAGTATGAGAGCTTTGTGGCTGACGAGCTAGAGAATGAGCTTGGCAGCGACGAGATGAGAGATGATACCCAAGCTATGGAGATGTGAGATGTCTCTGTGGTTGATTTTTACTGTATATGGATGGGAAAGGGAGGGGTGTAAATCGGTTATAGGGTAGGCGGGCACTTGATGTTATGTTTGTATGACCGCTTGGACTTGGGGGACTGGTGGGTTGGATGGTGGTGTCAGTCTGGATGGTGGCCTGGGGCTTCTGAATGGCGTATTTAAGCACTGTGGTTGGTGCCTGTCATGTTTTACTGACCGGATAATAACCTGTTGAGTGTTTCAACGAACTTGTTTGACATATCTGGTGCCGTGGAAACGGTAGAATATGTACCACTTGGCCTGCGTACATCCTCCTCCCGATCCTCCATATTATGGGATACATCGCGGGATACATCGCACAAACAAGTCCGCCTCAACCCCTCTCCCCCCTCACCACTCCGGATCTTCTAACCTCCTAAACAACGCCACCAACTTCCTCCCCTTATTCCTCTCCACCTTCTTCCCCTCCTCCGTCTCGGTCCTCATAATCCCCACGCATTCATCCGCCTCCTGCTCCTCCTCGCCAACCCTCTCAAAACTCGGATGCGCCTCAAAGTGCTGCACCATCCACTCATGCAGATCCGGCACATCGGTGATCGTGTACACGATCCCGCCCGGCTTAAGGACGTATGCATACTCGGAGTTGAGCGTCGTCGACACGATCCGCTGCTTGTGCTTGCGCGCCTTGAAGTGCGGGTCTGGGAAGCAGATGAAGATCTTGGTGAGCTGCGCTTTGTGGAAGAAGTTGGGGAGGAATTTCATGGTGTTGGCGCGGAGGACGGCTGCGTTGTGATAGTCGTGCTGTAGCTGGGGTTGGGGGGAAGTGGTGGTGGTGGTGGTCGCTTCGGCGGCGGCCTCGGCGGCTTGGGCGCGTAAGGCTTTGATGCGGTCTTCGACGAACTGCGTTACTGAGACGCGGATTTCGAGGCCCAGGATGAGGGTGGAGGGCATGGCGGTTGCGAGGGCGACGGTGAGGCCGCCGAAGCCGCAGCCTATGTCGGCTACTTCGACGGGTTGGGAGAGGGGTTTGGGGAGAGGGACGAGGTGTGATGATGTTGTTGTTGTTTCTGTTTGTTGCGGCTCGTCGTCGACGATGTAGTTGGGGTAGAGAGAGGACCAGTCCATCTGATCGGGGTGTGGTGGGCTGAAGTGAGGTTAGTTCCATCATTCGGCCACCGACAAGATCGGATTTAAGACTCACTATATTAATTGATGGTCAGAGAAGGGGTTGGCGTGAGCCCTTTGGCGGTAGAACTTCTTCCTGGGCAGCTCAGAGACACCATCTTGTCGTATGGCGGCGCGGTACTCTTCCCGCTTCTGCCTCTTGTCTTTTTTGGGCGCGGTATTCTTCCTGGATCTCGGATGTTTCCCCATCTTGGCTTCAACTCGGTGAAGTGTAAGAGTATCGTGTATGGTGGTTGTTGTATGAGTTGAGTCAAGGTATGAGTTGGCTTGTGAAAGTTGTGAGTGAAAGTTGCAGACAAGAAACGGCAGAATCCGCGCTTTGATGCCCCACCAAATTTTGAGTTTATTATGGGGCATATGCTACCCCTGCAATGACAGGGATAGCTGCCCCGCGATCGGCACCCATGGCGACATTTTGGAGTCCACAACACCCCGCCATTGCTCCGGTCAACTGAACTCAGAGTCTCAAGAGTCAGCTTCTTCCAGACACACTTCGCTGCGTGTTTCTAATCCAAAACTACCAATTAAATAAATTACAATGGCTTCCGCTTCAGCTCGCCAGGTGAACATCGCCGTTATTGGTAAGAAAACCCATCCCACCACCCATCCCCCACAACAAAGTTAACCCTCCCTCCCAGGCGCCGGCGGCGTGGGCAAATGCTTCCTCTCGCAGCTCGAGCAGCTTTCCGCCCGCCGCCCCAGCCCCAAGCTCGTCCTCACCTACATCTGCACGAGCAAGAAAGCGCTCTACAACACGGACCACGTCGCCATCGACCTCGGCAGCGCCTCATCCACCCTGGCCTCATCCTCGCAGCCCCCGCTCGCCCTCCCCAAACTCGCCGAGTTCCTCACCACCTCGGGCTCTAAAACCGTCCTCATCGACAACACCAGCTCGCAAGCCGTCGCCGACGCCTACCCCCTCTTCCTCACCGCCGGCATCAGCATCGTTACCCCCAACAAGAAAGCCTTCTCCGGCTCCTACAAGCTGTGGCAGGACATTTTTGCGGCTGCTGCGCAGTCCGGCGCCAAGGTGTACCACGAGTCGTCGGTGGGCGCGGGGCTCCCCGTCATCTCGACGCTCAAGGATTTGGTGGATACCGGCGACGAGGTGACCAAGATCGAGGGGGTGTTCAGCGGAACTATGTCCTTCCTGTTCAACTCGTTCGCGCCGACTTCGGGGAGTGGGGGCAAGTGGGCGGCGGAGGTGAAGAAGGCTAAGGAGTTGGGGTATACGGAGCCTGATCCGAGGGATGATTTGAATGGGCTTGATGTTGCGCGCAAGCTGACTATTCTCGCGCGGTTGGCGGGGCTGCCGGTTGAGTCACCTACGTCGTTCCCTGTGCAGAGCTTGATTCCGCAGGAGCTGGAGACGGCGGCTAGTGGGGAGGAGTTTTTGGAGAAGCTGCCGGCGTTTGATGACCGGATGGAGGAGATCAAGAAGGAGGCGGAGAAGGAGGGCAAGGTGGTGCGGTTTGTGGGCAGCATTGATGTGGCAGCCAAGCAGGTCAAGGTCGGGCTGGAGAAGTTTGACTTGTCGCACCCCATTGCGGCGCTCAAGGGCAGTGACAACATTATTAGCTTCTACACTAAGCGATATGGGAGCAACCCGCTGATTATCCAGGGCGCTGGCGCAGGCGGCGAGGTGACGGCCATGGGCGTGACGAGCGACCTCATCAAGGTGCTCTCCCAGATTGCTTAGGTCGCCGCCTCACCCAAGCTCCGCTAGAGATATAGCCGAAAGAGTATTGTTGGAATCCAAAAAGACGTCGCTGCTTCATTCAAACATGTTGTGTCCCTCCCGTAAAGTGTACATGGCCATATCATGTCGTCGTCATGTTCCACCGCAGGCTGTCCAGCAGCCAGACCTCATCAGGCCGTCGTCTCGACCCTGGCTGGCCTCATCTCAGCCGAGCTGCTCATCCGTCGTTTTGGACGGGGATCCGAGGCGTCCACAGTCGCGCGCCCGTACCGCGACCTGGGGGGGAAGGGTCGGCGTATTCCCGAAGTTGTGTACTTGCTTAGAGGTTGGCCTAGTACATATGGGTACATGGCGGGTTGTGGCGATGGCGTCCTTGAACGATCGGCAGGTTCAGGTGATGGCGTCCTTGAACGGTTGGCAGCTTCGTCCGGGGCGTTATCGTTCTCCGTCTCTCTCGGAGACGCAACGGCACCGTCATAACGGAGCTGTCGCCAGCGTCCCCGGCCGTCAAAGGCCAGTCTGAAGAACCAGAGGATCAGGTCGCCTACGACCAGAGAGGCGATGATAAGGACGGGGGTGAGAGCGGCGAAGAACTGGGCTTGTCAGCAGCAAGCAGCAAGGACGGTATTGGAACAACCTACGAAGAATGTGGATATGACATATACGATAGACTCCAGGTACGCCATGGTGGGCAAGCTGTCGGCGGTGTATCCAGAACAGTGGCTAAGATGTCATGTAGCTATGGCGAAGAAGCTCTGGTTTCTGATAAATGAGATGGCGGTTGACGGTCTGGGTACCTGTGGTGTTCGGGATGAGAAAGCGAAATTCGGGGGGAAAGAGGCAGCTCGAAATATAAAGTTATACACCAGACGTGATGGATCAGTGACGGGCCGGTCGGTTTGGGTCAGCTGGTGGTAATGGGTGGGCTCCCAAGCTCTCCGTCAAAGCGAGATGCAGCTTCCATCGGGGGGTCGGGGAAAACGGGACCATATGTAAGAATGACAGGAAAGGGGAGGTGGTGTGCTTGCAGGATGGAGCGATGATGTGAGTTGAGCAGCAGCGGCAGGTTCAACTGATATCAGCGTCGTTCCTCGGTTGGTCGGATCAAGGTGTCGGGTCTGGTGAATGACGGGACGACACTTCCCTGTCACTGTCCCATCTGCCACTGTGTTGGCATCCCTGCACAGTGCCAAGCACACATGTCAGTGGACCCCCCCGCTGAGCAAGGGGGGAGACCCACAGTTGGCACAGGCCGCCAAGCCCAAGATGCAGCTGTTTCTGGCCGCAAGGGTGCACATCCAAAAGTTGACATCGCCAACTCCAACTCCAACAGACAGATCGCCAACTCGACAACAATACCTGCTACCTCAACAGGACCGCCCCCTTTTCGGAGTTTACCCATACCGTAATCCAAACCTCCAGTCATCATGCCGCAGGATCCAAACCTGTACGGGCAGCGACCCGCCAAAAAGCAAAAGAAAGAAATTGGCCTCTCCGGATCTCTCGCATTCACCTCCCAACTCAGCTCCCTTCTTGCCGCTTCCTCCAGCAGTTCTTCCTCTGGACCCTCCTCTACCGCAGTTACCGGCCGGACACGACCATCCAAGCTAAAAACAGACGACCTCTCCAAAACCAAGATCAAGCGCAAAGCCCCCCCAACCACCGACCCCAAAGAATCCAAAAAGCTCTCCCTCAAATCCCCCCTCGGCACCGAAGAAACCAAAGCCGAGCTCGAATTCGCCCGCCGCAAAATGGAGTCCAAGGCCCGTCTCTACGCCGCCATGCAACGAGGCGACTACATCGGCCGAGAGATGGGCCTCGTCGACTTCGACCGCAAATGGGCCGAATCCAAGTCATCCAGCACCAACCCCGCCCCCGCATCCTCCTCCTCCTCCTCGGACTCCGAACCCGACCCCGCTGAAGACCCCAACATCGACACTACCCTCCACGACTGGACCGACGAATTCGGCCGCATCCGCCGCCTCACACGCGCGCAAATCCTCCGCCTCGAGCGCCGCGCCGCCCGCGGCGCCGCCTCCGCCGCCGAGCTGGAAACCATGTCCGCCCGCCCCAAAGCCCCCGAAGAACTCATCTACGGCGACGCCGTGCAAACCTCCGCCTTCACAGCCCACGACCTCGACGCCATGGAAGCTCTCGCGCGCAAGCGCGATCGCAGCGCCACACCGCCTGAGGCGACGCATTACCAGGCGGATTTGGAGACTACCAGGGTGAGGGGCACGGGGTTTTATAAGTTTTCGAAGGATGAGGAGACGAGGGAGAAGGAGATGAGGGGGCTGGAGGAGGAGAGGAAGAGGACGGAGGAGAGGAGGAAGGGGCGGGAGGACGAGAGGGAGAGGAGGCGGAGGGAGATTGAGGAGCGGAAGAGGGTTGTGGAGGAGAGGAGGGCGAGGAAGAGGGCGGAGAACTTTTTGGAGGGGTTGGGGAGGGATTTGGTGGGGGGTGGGGAGGGGGGTGGTTGAGGATGGGGGAAAGTGGTGGAGTGGATGGAGGTTGTGTGAGGTTGTCGATCAGGCTGAGGGTACGGTCATGACGATGGTCAATCAAAGGGATAGAGGTAGCGGCTTTGCCTTCGTTCACCACGACCGGCGGTTCCTCCGTACACCTAAATGAAACGAAGAAGCACATGGCTTGAGGAAAGTAAAGGGTTACCGACAGGGTTCCTCATCTCCAATCTCAAAGGGCGAACACAGCAAGAGTCAAAGCCGGCATGCCTACTCGCTTCTATTACGCTCATCGAACCTATTGAACCTTAACACCGATCTAATCTTTACGGTTACGTCGATTTCCCAACAATCCTCTGACAACACGAGACCCTGCTTGCCGCCATGACATTTTCTGGGGAGGGTTTGCCTCCTCTTCTGTGGCGGTAGGCTCCGGTTTTGTTTTTGGCAACGGGAGCGGATCGCAATCCATGCTTCCTTGGGCTTTTATGGCTGCAGCCTTGCGGTTTATCTTCGGCGTCAGAAGCGGAATGCTACCGGACCAGCGCGCGAACAATATCGTGTCGCGATCGCTGAGCAAAGTCGTGTCCAGGATGCACGACTGGCGAAGGTTTATCGCTTGATTCTCTGCGTCCCACCATACCTGCATGATGCGAGATATGTTTTCGTGTATCGATCCTACCATTACCTGTTTGCCTCGTCAACATAGCATTGGTGGAAGATGAGAAACTTAGGGATGTACCGGGATTGAGTGGTGGAGTTCTTCCCTGGATCTGATGTGCCTCCTGATCAGATGTATAGCGGGAATGATCTCTCTGCTCAGGAACTCATCTGGTTTTCTCTCAGGTGAGGGTTTGTCAACCACGTAATACGCATGGTGTCGAAACTGCTTATCCTCTGGCGAAAGGGCGTGGAACGCTTACCACTTGTTGCAGTATTCAGAGAGGAATTCCCTGTCACTATATGCAGACAGCGCGGTCAGAACAGCATGAGACGGACAATTGGCAAAGGGGATAGAACTCACGATATTGTGACCTACTTCGGTCCGTCGTCTACATGGAAGCAGAGGCTGGTGTCGTCAAGGTTTGGTTTGGGGCTTTCTGCGCGGGCCACGCCGTCGATCCGACTATCGCCTTGTTTCTCTTGATTTGAGCAGGGAGGCTTTTCGGCGGGCTTTGCCTCTTCCTGATCCTGCGGAATGTGGGCGATTCTCCTCAATTTCGGGCTGTCTCGAACCGGGTGGAAAAACACAGGCCAGGCGTCGGCAATGTTAGGGTCATCTAGATCGAGTTGAGGGCCACACCGGACTCCCAGCTTCTCTAGCTCGCTTTTCGAGAGGGAGCTGGCCGTCTCTGGGAGTTCCCGCAAGGCTTGCTCAAGCCTATGAATGTCTTGCTCTGCCAGGATGACTGTTAGAATGTGTGAGGGCGCCATTTTGACTTGAGAAGCCAGTGCGCGCAGGGTGGTGAAAGCGATACAGCACGGCAGTGCAAGATAATGGTTTGGCAATTGATTGGCGATAGACAACTATTGTTACGAAGTTCAAGATAATCTTGCGTAAGTTGATTTGGGGAGAAGAGGCTGTCAGCTAGAACGTGGAGGCGATGGCCCAATTCAAATATTTGACTCGGAGTGCAGCGCTTTTCTTTCAGGAACTCATGGGAAGAACGGAAAGGTTATAAGCAAAACCATGTGCCACCAGAATCAAGGTCAAGTGAGCTCAGAGAAGTTTCAAGGGTCAATAAGTCCGGGTCGTTGGCTGTTGGTAATTCGTTGCTCTGTCTCATCCGTCCGTCAAGAAAGAAGCGCTTGGCCTTTCAACCCGCCCTCGCTTTCTTTTGATGCGCGGGAACATGGCCACGAGCTCTGGTCAGTCAGCCCAACATCGTCACAACCTCTTGAAACCCGGCCGCTAATAATATGTTGCAGTCAACTGGCAAGAGCTGGCCCATGTTTTCGGCCAGCTCATAACTGCGTCCACGTCGAATCAAGATGCAACAACATGCCTCCCGCCCATCCAGGCCCAGATAACCGCCGCCTTTTACCTCTCGTGTTTGCCCGGTTCCAGACCCTTCAATATGCTGGCATCAGAAGCGGGACGCAAGCAAATATCGTCCGAAGATCCGTAAATCGGGCGCGTTAAACCAAGGGCTCCGGGGTGATGCTCAGGGGGTGTGACTGGCAATTTGGTCTCTTGATCGTTTCACTCTATTTCACAAACTCTGCGTGATGCTAGCTGTGCCGCTGCGGTACTCATCTCTTCATGAGACCGCCGCCATGCAAGTCGGCCTTCCAACCTTGACTTGGACTGCCCATATATGAGTGTAGCAGCTCCCTGCCGATTAGCCAAACTTTAGTGCTGAGCCATGAACTTCGTTCCTTTCATCCATACCTCTCTTCCATTGCTTCACTCCTCACTCGCGGCTCGTTCTTGTTACTATTGCAGTAAAATGGATATTCCACACATCCCCTTCAGCAAGGTTCGTGAGACTGGAAGATTTTCTCAATCTTAACATGTTTCCCGAGTGTATCTGACCCGTCGCAGGATGTCACCAACATCCTCGAGAAACAGCGCCCACTGCGCATTGTCGTCTTCCTCCATAAAGAATCCGCCCTTTATTGCCTCGCAGATGACCACGTTAAGGTGGTTGCCCAAGCATGTTACACCCTTGGCATTGACCCAATAGTGAGCCGCGCCAAACTCATGGTTATCTACAAACGGAACTGTCATACCATATTCGCCTTCAACGTTTGGTATGACGACTACAACTGGGCCACGGCACACCACGACGTTGACCTTCCCGTTGTTTCTGTCGATTACTGGGAGATATTCTCCTCTGTCAACATGTGCAACAAAGACTTTTCCAATGATGTTAACCACCACATCGCACTCCAGCACGATCTCTATGGCCGGATATGAAGCCGCCCTATCTGGTGGACCACACTATCCAGGGTGCGGTGCCGACTTATGGGAATCCCCGCTGCGTCACGCTTGCCGGGCCGGATGGCATTGCACGCCGTGTAGTGAAGACACCGCCGCCTGGATCGACCAGTGCATACCCATCACCCACTACTGTCTCGCCCACTACTGTCTCGCCCACTGCCGTCACACCCACTACCGTGCCACCAACTCCCATCTCACTCACTACCGTGACGCCTTCCCAAGAATCTATCTAAGATACTACAATGGCATCCTGCCAACTTCAAGAAAACGAACGGCATGCAATGTCAATTTTAAATTCAGATCACTTCAACACAAGACCACAAGCAATACAATGTTATATGTAACATGTTGAGCGTATCACCCCCTTATGTCCATTCCTTTGTGCTGTCCATGACTACCGGCAACTAAAGTTGCGTACATCGTCGAGTTCATGACCACCCAACTCAAAAATGATGGACAGACAAGATGCCCTCCCCGCCCGTCCAGCCCCATGCCCCAGAACGCCGACTCAAAGCCATGACCCCCTTAGGAGTCTAATCTCAACCGCAATGCTGTTTCCGATGCTGTACCAGATGCAATGATAAACAACAAAATGCGACATAAAGGAGACAGCAGTAAGATCGCTATGCCGAAGTGCCGACCAAAAACCTCAACAAAGTAACCAAGCAACCCTCAATCATTCTCCCCCTTCCGCCTCCCCCTCCACCACCTAATATCACCTCAAAAACCACGCACACGCACACCCCCCCTCCACACCCCAACCCATCCCCCCATCCCCCCTCCTTCCCAACCCCCCATCCTTCACACCCCCCCCTCCCCCATCCCTATTATCATCCTCCCTCCTAAACCCCCCATCACTCCCACCCTTATCCCCCCCCTCAACCTTCCCCCTAAGTTTCCCCGCCCCCATCCCCACCAAGTCCACCTCTTCAAGCACAACAACAACCTCCCCCCCCCCCACCCCCCTCACAACCCTCGCCTCCTCCCCCCACCCCCTCACCTCCACTTGCGTACACCTTGCTGGTGGGGCACCCGGTTTTGAGATGCGGCGTTCCTCGATTTTGACGGCACGCGGGTACGGGGGGAATTCTCCGTAAGTGGTCTGTGTGTTAGATGGGGCGGGGATGGTGGTTGTGGGTGTTGAAGCGGAGAAGGGGGTAGCGGTGCGGGTTGGTGATTCAGTGGGAGTGGTGGAGGAGGTTGAGGCGGGGTCTGCTGCTGCTGCTGCTGCTGCTGCGTTGAGGTTTTGGGGTGGGGCGGAGGGGAAGACGCGGTGATGGGGGGCGGACGGGGGGATGGTAGGGATTGTGGCGGGGGGTGGAGGGGAGTGGGGGTTGGAGGAGGGAGGGTCGTAGTTGGCTTGGATTGCTGAGGGGGTTGGGTCAGAGGATGGGGGTGGTGGTGGGGTCGTGGATGAGTCGGTGGGTGGTGTATAAGGTGAGATTGAGGTAGAAGATGGCGGCGGTGATGGTGATATCGAGGACGACTTAGGCTGGTTTGAGTAGCTTGAGTTCTGCTGTGGGTAGATGAAGAGCGCGAGGTAGGTGTCCGGCCAAGTGCAGACCCAGGGCTTGTCGCCGCGTTGGGCAATCCCTTTGCGTTTGTAGTTGTATATTCCTCCGCTAGTCGAGCCACCACGTCGAGCCTTCATCCCGGAAATTGATGTGTCACCGGTTGCGCTGAGCCAGGTTTCTGGGAGAATGACGGTCTTGTTGTATGGTAACAGTTTGAACCAGGCGGGACCGCGGCTGGGCTCGAATTTGTCGTTGACAAGGTTGAGGCGGACGGGCTTATGCATTGATGGAGGCTGTTCCCCGTAGGCATACACATTTTCCATCAGTGTGTCGAAGGAGTTGTGATCTAACGAGGCGCAATATTCGCCATTGCCCTCCCTACTGACTTTCAGGCGAAGATCTGTCGTAATGAGATTGCAGCTCCAGGCTTGTGACAAAGCAGAATCCTGGAGACATGTGTTTGATCCAGGGTTGGCCGCGAGAGGCAAGGAGAAGGTGCCGGTGGGAAGGGGTTGGAGACCTGGAGGCGGCGTCGGAATGGGTGATGGTTCCCTAAAATCATCCAGTCAGTGGACACGCTCCATCCGGCGGCAATTGGCTAGACACTCACCAAGCACCCTCTTTGCGCAGTTTCTTCCTCCCATCCTTCAAGCTGCTAGCGACAGCGCCCACTATTACCCCCACCAAGACCAACACAACGAGGGCCAGGAGTATGGCCCAGAATGGAATCACACCGCATACCCTCCGTCTCATCCAGAGCTGCCATTTCTTTGGCAGCTTGCGCTTTTCAGTTATGCCTCTATTGTGCAGTCGAATCCGTCGCCCGGTGTCATCGGAGCTAAAACTTTGCATTGAATGTCGTGATCGTGGATAGTCAAGGTCGTCTGTTGACTCGAACTCGGGATTCCTGGTCGCCAACCCAAGTCCGCCAGCTCCTAATATCGGGGGGAACGTCGACAGACGGGTGGCAGGGCCAGGGGTGACTATTGTCGCTCCGTGGACATTATCCGCTGAGCCATCCGCAGCTGCGACTTTCCGGACATATGCCTCATCGGGATATCGGGTGTAGGGAGGTAGTTGCTCGGTGTGACCGTCAGGCCCAATGATGTCGGCCACATCATCCCCGTCAGGCCCTACTCGCCGCTGATACTGGTCAGGAAGGCCGCGGAAACCAAGAGGGATCGCGGCGGCCTGAGTTGTCTCCGACTCTGGCCCGGCACCCTGGGGATAGACGCTGTATGGATGGCTTGGGCCCCTCGGTCCGCCGTATGACGATTCCGATACGGGTAACGTAGAGGACGTCCCGACGCTCAAGGTCCTTGCAAGACGGACATTTTGCGGGTAGAGCTGATAGGGATATGACGGCGCAGAGGGTCCTTGGTATGTGCTATTCGAGGGTACGGATGCGATTGACCCAGTTGAGTTTGAGAGCTGTCGTGTCAACGCTGGCCGGTCATGAACCAAGGTCAACGAGTCCTGTGCTTTGTGGTTTTTCGAGGTGCTCGGCGAGTAGCCCCTTCTCAGGGAAGATGTTGGGGAGTCATTTCCCAAGATGGTCGAGGAGCCAGATGCTAAGGATGGCGTTGAAGGCCTTCTCCTGTGACCTGCCCGTGGCGGACGAGGTGATGTTGTTAGTTCTGGTTGTGTGGGCCGAAATCCATCCGTAACCAGACCGGCGGTAAGAGAGTCGCCGTCACTGTCAGTTGCCACTGACAATCTTACTGCAGGACTCGTCGATGCCCTGCCCTCAGGCTCGCTGCCTTTGCTACTGGTCGGATTCATGATTTTGACTGGTTATCCTCGTTGGCAGGGACAGCGTCGGCGGCGCTCAGTCATCAAACCCCGACGCAGGCTCCTCCCGAACTCATCAAGCCTCGGCCTTCCCCTCGCTGGTGTGGACACGTCGATGTGCTCGTCCCGCAGCGCGCTCCTCAGTAAAATCGCGGTTTACCCTAACCCGCAGGTCTCATCCGACTGGTCGTTTCTGTGCAGTGGACCTTTCGGAGATGTCGTCGGGTGAGGATTGGATGGGGTAACTGTGCTGTGCCTCTGGATGCTCGTCCGTCGAGTTGTCGAGTACCGCAGGACCAGCCCACGACAAAAGCCAAAGGTGTTTTGGTCCAGCATGAACTGTCGACGGAGGTCTTCGGACACCCAGGGACAAGCCATCTGACGGTCTGGGTTGGTTTCAGAGAACAAGCTTCGATTGGGGCGGAATGGGCATGGCTGCGGGGCCGTCGGAACTCATGCAACAGGGATGCAGGCCGCCGCAGCTAAGGCGTGGGGATGGGTCGGTCCAGGGTGTTGTTCTGGGGAGAGAATGAAGAAGCGCTCTATCTATGAGTAGAGATTATAGTCACAGCCAGCTGTTTACGCAGCGCCGAGCTTGTTGTTGCATTCATAACTTCGTATTGTACATACAGTGACCCTCTTGTGTGGCCAGCTGGTTCCTGTCATATATTCAGCAGAGGCTACAGAGTAAGTGTTGAGTCAACGGAGGCTGCAGGGGTGTTCCATGGCTCCAAGCGCTCTGTAGCCTGTATCACCGAGCGGCCTTGATGTTGATCGTCAAAACGCACTCTGAGCAAGAAACTGGATTCTGCTCAAGAGCGGGAAAACCCGTTGACAGCTGGGCTCTGAGCCAAGGTCTTTAGAAACCGGGATATGTGAAATTTGAGTATCAACCGCGGTAAGCGGGCCGTCGGACGGGATGGGCAGAAAACCGTTGAACATGGGATAACTGAAGGAGGGGTGTGTGGTGCATCAGCCCTTCTGAGACGACAGAAGGACGCCGTAGCGCCCATCTCCCCCCCCCCCCTTGAGGTAGTGAAACATGCCCCCATGTAAGTCCGTGAGAGCGGCCTCTTCATCCCGTTTGAGTGGCGCTGATCTGGAGACAAACTAGTAGCTAACGGGAGGGCTCGTTTTACCTAGAGGTTTCGACCGGCGTGTTTGCGGCGGTCAACAATGAAGCTCTTAGCCGCGATCGTTCCCACAGTAATCCGGGTTGTGGGCAGATGGGTTGACGAGCGACACAGCGCCGGAGACAAGCAGGGGTTCGGATGTTCCTTTTCTCGAAGCCCAAGGAACAACCGTTCCCGTGAAGGCGTTTCCAGGATCGGGGCCAGATGCAGTGGCATCGTGTGTGCATTCCCGCTTCTTTATCCGCTGCTTGGATCCAGAGCTCGAATTCCAATGCCTCTCTCCGAATCATGGAACTCTGCCGCTTAAACTCCCCGAATAGCCCAATATGATAAGTAAATGTGCTGGAGGAGAGAGTCTACCCTCGTACAAGACCGCTAGAATGAACGAGATTTTCAAAAACTAAATGAATCCAGACAAGAGGAAGGAGTTGTTTGCTTGAGATGGCAAGGTGCCAAGACGCCGTCCCGTTTGTGGTAAGTTCGGATAACGGAAATTCTCAGCCCCGCCATGTATTAAGACCTTACACACACCGTAGTTTGCACAGTACTACCATTTCAATTGTGGCTTTCCTTCCTCGGGACAAACTGAACTTGCACCCGACTTCCTCGTCTAAAGAGGATCTTCAACCTCTTTCAACTCACCGTCGTGATCCCGCCGCAAGGACAGCCAGAACCGAAAGCAATGTGTCATATCATCTTCCTGGTGAAACTCTGTGCGCTCCCGCAACACCTGACACAGCGTTGACTGCGCGAACTGATGAAACAGACCGCGAGAACACCCTCGGCAGCCCACAGCTTCGTCGACTGTGATGTCGTCACCTCATGGAAAAGAGAGATGAACTGCCATGCTCGTCAGGGGGTTGGCCTAGACTTCGAATTCCTTCCTCAGTCAGACAGTCTCCCCACGCGATATCCGCGCCGTTGACAAACTGACCACCCCGTGCTCGCTGGTCACACAACGTCCTCGAGGGAGGGCGGGAAAAGAACTGGAGACCAACCAATATCGAGCAGCCCTGGTGGCTTTCCCTTCCTACCACCACAACTTGGCGAAAGGTATACATTTTGAGTCGAATCTGGTGGTTCGAACTCGTCACTGCAGCCTCATACGCACGGCGACCACCACCACTAGAGAACCTTCCCATCGCATGTTCTCCGAGGCGACAAAATGGATTGCCAAGTTCGCGGCCTCGAGGCTTTGATGCTGCAGTCTGGGCCGCCATTCTGCCTTGCCCCACTTCTTCAAGACAAACTGCGACAGTTGGGGAACTAGGATTGATGCCGTCTCTTCCCCGCGCACATCCTGGTGTTCAAGGTACTAACTGCACCCCTCAGTTTTGAGTTGACCTTGCAGTCCGCAGTCCTCGGGTTTGGACAACAACACGCGTAGGTCCAAGGAGTGTGTTCTGTCTGCTGAGCTGTAGTGTCCCCCGAAACTTCTGATACAGAACCACGGACACAGAAGGAGCCGAGACGGGTGCCCGCGTCCTGACCGCCAAGCTGTGATGCGGTGGGCGTTCACGGCAGCCTCCTGGCCTGTTGGAGCCCTCCACTCCAAAGCAGGGCGTGTGGCTGACTGGCATCCGACGCAGCACCATGCGTGAGGGAGGGGCCCTGAGAGACGCGACACCAATCGATCGTTGCCCGGCTTGTGTGTCAACCTCCTTCTCACCGATCTGCCCAGCCTGCAAGACTCATGAATACTGAGGCTCCGGGGCTCTGGGACGAATCATGCCCACCAGATCTCCCCCCCCACCGCCGAGTTTGCGATCCTGTTGTGCCCGAGCCTCGTGCAGTTTGAGTCGGACGGCTGCTTGTCTTGCCTCTTTCTGTCCTTGGTTTCTCTGTGTGAAACCACGCGCCCTGCAGCCTCGGGCGCGCCGCTTTGCCCGACTCGGCTGCACACCGGTGGCACACAAGCGGCTGTCTCTCCTTCTCAGCACCGGCATGGTCAGCTCTGCGGGCGCTTCTCAGGTTTGCACTGTCCATATTTCAGGGCGACGCCCGTCTTGTTTCTGTCGATCTTTCTTCTCCTCCACCAATGTCCCAACATTCGCCTCTCGCCTTACACTCTTGCCCCCAATCGGCGACAAGATACTCTACTGTCTCGGCGAGGGCGAGCATCATTCTCACTCCCTGTTTATGTCCTCATTGAGGGACAGCAAGGCTGTCATTAACTCGCAATTCCACATATAAACCTTCTCAAACCCCCATCTCCCACCATGTCAGTCCGCTCCGGCAGCTCCCGGAGCACCCGCGACTACCGGGAAATCCGGATCCCCAACAGCAAGTCCGTCAAAGCCCTCATCTACTTCTGCGGGCGGGACCCGCGCAAGGCCAAGAGCATCCGGCGCTACTACGACGAGGACTTCGACGCCCGGAGCACCGGCTCCGGCTCCGGCTCCATGTTCTCCTGGTCCAGCGGCACATCCGGCGTCTACCTCGTCGAAACAACCGGTGACTACTGGACCTGGGACGAGCCATCCCCCTCCGCCTACGCCGCACAACCCAAAAAGCGCAAATCCGGCCGCTCCTCCCGCGCCTCCCGCCACAGCAGCGCCAGCCACAGCCAACCGGCCGGGACCTGGACTCGGCACGCCACCGTCGAGGACGACGACGACGACGATGACGACAGCAGCAGCGACGGGAGCGTCGAGGACTACCATGGCG
Organism: Chloridium humicola; assembly: GCA_027569505.1. Classification (NCBI taxonomy): domain Eukaryota; kingdom Fungi; phylum Ascomycota; class Sordariomycetes; order Chaetosphaeriales; family Chaetosphaeriaceae; genus Chloridium; species Chloridium humicola. Next base: position 65,613 of record JAPDFF010000066.1, on the reverse strand, counting down.
GCGGCGGCGGCGGCATGCCGTTTGCCCACCCCCATCCGGGCATGATGCCACCGCATCCCGGGCCGCCTCCGGGAGCGTTCCAGCCGGGCTACGGCATGTTCTCCTCAGCGCATGCCACCCCGCATCCGATGCCGCCCCAGGGCGGGTTTTCGGTGCCGCCGCCGCCGCCACCGATGCACCACATGCCTACGCCGCAACAGCCGGGTGGGTTCGCGCCGCCGCCGCCGCCGCCGGCGGGAGGGCATTTTATTCCGGGGCGGGGCGGGATTCAGGTGTTTGTGGATGGCTGAATACCTAGAGGCTTTGGTTTCCGAGGGTCTTTGGTTACGGTTGTACGGTTTTGGAACGGCGTTTCGGAGTGTTTTGGTTTTATCCGCATGGCGTTTCGGGTCGGCGCGAGGGCTTGGGGCTCCTCGTATAACATCATCAAAACCGTTGCTATACCTGCCTTACATTTTCAACAGCCCATCCGGGCAGACAGGACGGATGGTTATTCTTTGGTTTTGGATTGGATACCGAGCCTTTGGTTCTCCCTCATCTACCCTGATGAGTAGAGACATCTCGAGCAATAATGAGACATGACTTCTCTTTTTGCTGCGCTACCTCAGCTACATACGACCGTGGTGTGGTTTGGTTTGGTTACTTCCGGCGGGTAAGCTGTCGCTTCCCGAAGATGGTGACCTCACCGTTGGAGTTGGGTATCATAGGCATGACGGATTGAGTGATCCGTCGGATGTGACTCGATGGACGCGGGAGGCTCAAGCGATCATTCCGCTCATGTCTCCTGAGGGTTTGAGTTGTCAATGCCAACACCCCTTGAGGCTCTGGTGTAAGTGACCCTAACTCTCATCACAATGCCAGACCTTGACCAAGGCGCTTCGCCGGATCATTACTGCTGCAAGTGATCACGGCGCTTCCGTGGTTCGTGCCGCTGCTGTGACGGTGATGGTGCCGAGCCACTGGTGAATAAGAAGAAAACAACCAACAGAATTGATTGGTGTGCTCGATTTCCTGGCTGGAACATCGAGCGTCTCTTTGCAATTCACGATCAAATTCCTTTCTGCATCCAGACGTCTCTTCGCTCTCTCACCGCAAGAAAACGGCAATGGCGGGGTAACAACTTCACGAAGTTTCACGATCGGCCTCACCTATGTATTCTCTGCCGCCCACCGCGCTGCGCCACAACGTAGCATCTCCCTCCCATGCGAGGCGTCATGCGAGGCGTCATGCGAGGCGCGCAAGCGGCAACGTCTTCACCCACAGGACTGGGCCAGGCGATCCAGGCGAACCATCACCCGCAGAACGACACCCACCTCTCCATAAATTCTTGGGACGAGGCAACAAGAGTCTGGTGATTCTCTCCAATCGGAATCTGTGAAGCAACAGGTCTTCCACGAGGTGGTCGGTCCTGCAGGCGACCGACCTGCCCCACAAAACTTTGCCCGGTGCTGATCCCGCTTACCGGATTGGGCTGACCGCGCATTCAGGTGCTGAAGAATTGTCGGAGTGTCGGCGAATGGGAGAGTTGCATTGAAGAATGTTTTAGGTGGAAAAGTTCTTCATCGGTTGCTGCCTTGGAACTGGGAGGCAACCGGCAAGCGAAGCTGAGGTGAGATGGAGAGAATGAGTGCGATGATGTTGCAGTGGCAGGACTGTAGACCTCGCGACCCCAGTCAGCAATCTTCAAACCCTTCAAGCTGCGGGTTTCACAGGTTCATGGAAACGTGGTGTTGCTTTTGCAGCGCATCTTGAACCATAAAAATGAAGCACCAAGGAGATCTTGACTTTGCTGGTCTGATCTGACCTTCCTGATATATCTGCATGCCCTGTGCTTGATCTGACCGAGAGTTCCAGACCCTGCCTCTTGTTGGCAAAATAAAACACACAACAAAGGACTTGTCTCGGACAATTAAACAGCTAATAAGGCAGCAAGGCCTAACTCCAAAGCTACTCAATAATGAAAAGTAAAAAGATCAAGGACTCGAGAGACTCTCAGAAACCAACAACTAAAAGAGATAAAAATAAGAAAGAGGGAGAAGGAGAAGGAGCAAGAAGGGGAAGGAAAGAAAGGAAAGAGAAGAGAGAAAGAGAGAAAGAAGGGAAGCCTGCAACAACTTGAACAAAGTGAATAATTGAGTCTACCCCTCACGACAACGCATCAAAAGCAGTGGCGCCTCAGACCAGGCCAGACCAATGCAATGATCCAGCCGAGTCTCACCTGCTGGTTCCACTGCTTAGATCCTCATATTCGCCACAACCAGTCATTGAGATAAACAATCTTTTAGCTCAGCGAGCAATTAAAGGTAATATCTTTGTCCTCACCCAACCCGCGTGAAGCTGTTACAACGTCGGAACGGCGGCCAACGGCGGCCAATGACGCACCGGGGGGCTTTGTGGGGGAGGCTGAGCAGGAGTTTCCACCTTTGATCGTCCTCACCCGTCACCTTGTGCAACTCTTCCACCCCTCAGCCAAGACCAAAAACCTCAAAGATACGGGCTGGACAATGGCAGCTCAGGCATCAAGAAGAGTCACCGCAGCGGGGTGAACCGTTTCTTCGGGACCGCCTCCAGGCAGAACCACTGAAAACCAGGCCTGTGACGGTGACTCTGCGTCCTCACAGCCAATGCCAGCCCAGCGCAGTCTTGGTCCTGCATGTCGATGGGCTGTGTCGCTCTCACAGAACCGACAAGCCACACAGGACGGCCGCATCTTTCAGGATGCCTCTGGAAACCCTGCGCGATGATGGAGGGGCACATGGTGCCTTGTGGAGTTCGAAGAGATAAAAAGTCCTCGGAGGACCAGTCCGTCATGATCTGATGAGGTGGCAGACATTGTGCCTTGCAGCAAAGCCCACTAGTTCTCGACGCAGTCAGCAATCCTAGTTTGGAAACAGGACTCACATTCCATTGCTGCTGCCTGTCATCGGTTTAGATCCAATCCGCAAGTTAAATACCTACCTCCTCCTCACCCAGCCGATTCAACCCCAACACCACCACGCTGCATCCCATAACGGACGCTGTCCTTCCCGACCTCCCCGTTTCATCCCTCCTCATCCCTCGATATCACTACTCCCTCTCCCGCCTCCTGGAAGCCCTCACCACCATGGACACCGCCATCCCCCCCCAGCCCTCGGGGGAGGGACTCACCGCGACGGCCGCGGCGGCGCCTCAGACCGCGCTGCTCGACTTCTTCTTCCCCGGCTTCTCCGTCTTCTCGAGCGCCGTCGAGAAGTACATGCACATCGACCTGAACCTGTACATCCCGCTGCTCCTGCTGTCCGGCGGCGTCATCTTCCTGTGGCGGTTTATCTCAGAGTACATCAATGGTGTGGTTGAAAGCTACCTTATGAGCGTGGTTGACATCCGGCCGGATGATGAGATCTGTAAGTCATCTCCCCGCCGCCAAATCGGGAGATTGATAGCAGGCTGACACCGCGCTTAAGATAACATGTTAATGGCCTGGGTGGCCAACCAGCGCTTTTCCCAAGGCGCGCGCCGCTTCGTAGTCAACACCAATCTCTCCAGCCGCAGCTGGTACCTGTGGTCCTGGTCGAGCGACGATGATGATGAGGACAGCGAGGACGGTAATAGCTCGTTTTCCTTCGGCCGTTCCAAGAAGAAGAAGGCGCTTGCCTACACCCCGACGTTTGGCAGCCACTGGTTTATCTACAAGGGGCGGCTTCTCATCTTCCGCCGCAGCCAGAACAGCAACCAATCGGCCTTTTTGACGGTCAGCGAGCGCGAGGAGATCTCCATCTCGTGCTTTGGCAGGAATCCGTGGATTTTGAAGGAGTTGCTGCATGAGGCGAGGGAACAGTATCTGAAGCGGGATGAGGCGAAGACACTGTGAGTGGCCGCCTTTGTTATCCCGATCAAGACACATGGGGACTGACACCAGCGCAGGATCTACCGCGGGACCACCAAGAGCGGCTCCAGCGAACCGACCTGGCAGCGGTGCATGGCGCGCACCTCGCGCCCCTTCTCAACCGTTATCCTCAACAAGGACGTCAAGCAGGAGCTCATCGACGACGTGACCGACTACCTCAACCCGGCCACGCGGCGGTGGTACAGCAACCGTGGCATCCCCTACCGCCGCGGCTACCTCCTCTACGGTCCCCCAGGCACGGGCAAGTCCTCGCTCAGCCTCGCCCTCGCAGGCTTCTTCAAAATGCGCATCTACATCGTCAGCCTCAGCTCCGTCACCGCCAACGAAGAGAACCTCGCCTCGCTCTTCGCCGAACTCCCGCGCCGCTGCGTCGTCCTGCTCGAGGACATCGACACCGCCGGATTAACCCACACACGCGACGGCGACGTGGTCGGCGACGGATCCGCCACGGACGCTGCCTCTATCCCCAACCCCCGCGTGCGCGGCGGCACGGTGCCCAACCAAAACACCGGTCGCCTCTCCCTCTCAGGCCTCCTCAACATCCTGGACGGCGTCGCCTCGCAGGAAGGCCGCGTCCTCATCATGACAACCAACCACCTCGAGAAACTCGACAAAGCCCTCATCCGCCCAGGCCGCGTCGACATGATCGTCAAGTTCGACCGCGCCGACGCCGACATGACCGCCGCCATCTTCCGCGCCATCTACGCTCCGCTCGAGGGCGACGACGCGCCCACCAAATCCACCCCCACCTCCCCGTCCGACCCCTCCAAACCCAACGGCACAACCACCACCACCACCTCCAACGCCCTCTCCAAACTCGAATCCACCCTCCTCCTCAAATCCGCCATCCCCCGGCCAACCCCCGAAGAAGAAAAGAAATGCTTAGAGGAAGCCGCCGCCGCCGCCCTCAAACGCAATGAAACCATCGCGCACGTGGACCTCCTCGCAGAGCAATTCGCGTCCAAGATCCCCGCGCACGAGTTCTCCCCCGCTGAGATCCAGGGGTTCCTGCTCAAGAACAAGCGCAGCCCGGAGAAGGCGGTGGAGGGCGCGGAGCAGTGGGTGGTGGAGGCGCGGAAGGAGAAGAAGGAGCGGGAGGTGAGGGAGGCGGAGGAGAGGAAGAAGAAGGAGGAGGAAGAAAAGAAAGAGGAGGAGGAAAAGAAAGAGGAGGAGGAGAAGAAAAAGAAGGAGAAGAAGAAGGAGGAGAGGAAGAAGAAGAAGGGGGGGAAGAAGGGGAAGAAGTCGTCGTCGAAGAAGAAGGGGGATGAGAGTGAGAGTGAGGCGTCGGAGTCGGGGTCGGGGTCGTCTGGGGAGAGCGGGAGTGAGAGTGAGGAGAAGGAGAGGGAGGAGAGGAAGAAGGATAAGAGTAAGAAGCGGAAGAAGCCGGAGGTGCCTGCCGCTGCCGCTGCCACTGCCCCTGCTGCCGTTATCGATGCCGCCGCCCCTGTCGAGCTGGAGGAGGTGGTCGGCTGCGACGTCAAGGTGGAGCCTGTCGTCACCGTCTCCGCCATCACCGTCGACCCGGACAAGGCGAAGGAGGTGGCGCTCGAGGTCCAGAAGACCCCGCAGGGTGCGGACTCGGGGTATGGCACGCCGTGAGGGGGCGGAGTCTGGGGAAGCAGGCGGGGGAGGGGTTGGGGAAGCTGGACATCGGATCATGAATACGTAATGTCGGCATTGGAGGTTTTGAATTGTTTTGATGTTTGTATCGCCAGATTTTAGTTGAAAGTACGGATATGGTACCTAGACTGCACAATTGCATTGGGAGGCGTTTGGGATCGATGTTGTGTAGATGTTAGAGAAAGATTGCTACATCACAGCTTGGTCAGTTCTTTAGAAACCTACTGCCACCTAGTGTTGAAGCCAGCAATATCAAGCGTGTTTCTTAGACGCATGGAAAGCTAAACTTCCAGGGTGAGTCTTCGAACTGCTCCTAGTAATGCAAGTTGCTGATCTTGCAACGGTCAAGGCTGCTCTTCCATGGGCAGGGGCAAACTGTCCGGATGTCACCCTACATTACCCCGGAAGAGCTGAAACAGGCGGGATCGACAGCCGTTATTGACGAAACTGTCAGATTTGAGGTTGGAGGTTGTTGGAGAATGAAGCATCACAACAGCCAAATGCGGTTCGTGAACTTCGTCAGTGCTGCTCAGCCACGCTGCCGGGGCGGCATCTTGGGGGGAAGGTGGGAGCCTGGCCAGTTCCTGCAGCAGCGCAGCCCTCCAGCCAATAGGATGTTGCTGCCCGAATGCCCGCTGTGGGGGCGCTTGAACCCTGGACCCTTGAGATCTCATGGAAAGTGTGGCCCTGGACACAAGGGTTCTCGCGTCGCCACTTCTCGTCCCATCCTTCCCCTTTTTGCAAGAAAAAAGTTGGGACGGCGAAAGTCGGAGGCACATGCAGACTGAGAACCCGGCTCTTCAAGTTTTGAGGACAGGATTCAACCCAAACCTTAGAACGGCCAGTTGGAGATAGAGGAGACAGAAGCACCAAGGGCTTTCTGCCACAAGCACATATTGTGGACAGAGAGGACCACATGGCACTCCTAGACTGACGCAGCGCTCTCATGTACCTGTCTCTCGTTGTCCGTGCAACAACATCTGCCTGTTCCACCAACGGGACCACAGGGTGGTGGGTGCCAGTGGGGATCTGTTTATCAATCTTGCATCAAACCTCCACTTGAGAGATTAGATCCTCGCGGTTTATTGCATCGTCGTAGAGTCCACAGCGGAGACGAACCATTCGGCGGCAGCGACGTGGGCATCTTCCATCCTCCGACGCGCCGACTTGCTGAAGCCAGGCCCTCGAACAACTCTCGGCTTTTCCCGCCCACCCTTCTCTCGCCGTCTGGAAGCCCACGTACGAAGTTACGAGGGTTGCCATTGTCTTCGTCGGTCCTCCACATTGTTCCCTGTCAGGTGTGCGGCCCGCGATTTTTCTACGTATTTAACCTTGCCCTCCTCCCCTCCTCGCCAGCCCTGCTTTGTTCCCCCCATCCTGCCCCCCAACAAAGACACCGACCCCAAGTCGTCTTCGCTGACCGCCCTGATATCAAGGTGCGTTTTTTGCCCCTGCCCACCACCTCAACCCCCCATCACGGAAGCCCAACAATCTGCATGCTGGGAAAACTGGGGCACGGCCCGTCGAATCCACAAAGATGTGGAAACGGCGGTGAAAGACGGTCGAAATACCAGCATGGGACGATGCGCTAACTTATCTACCCCTCCAAAAGCCCAGACGCCCGCCTCCTTTTCGCTCGGCCATCCTTCTCTTCCTCCAACAACACAATCCGCCGCCCGTCTTCATCAGCACAAGCCAATTGCTCGCCCACCATGGCCTCCCGTCCCCAGAACATCGGCATCAAGGCCATCGAGATCTACTTCCCCAGCCAGGTGCGTCTCTACGCGTGCTCCCTGGAGCCCAACCATCCCAACAACCCTCGCACGCCGACATCGCTGACAGTTTCCCAACCACACAGTACGTCGAGCAATCCGAGCTCGAGAAGTTCGATGGCGTCAGCGCGGGCAAGTACACCATCGGCCTCGGGCAGACCAAGATGAGCTTCTGCGATGATCGCGAGGGTCAGTAATTTCCCCGTTGCATTTTTTTTTTTTGGGCTGGGGGCTGTCGGAGTTGCACATGCCTGCCGCCACCAACCGGCCTTCATGCGGGCGGCTGGCGGGTCCGATGCAACCCAGCAAACCACCACCAAGCCTTGCGTTGGCTCAGGGGCTGATTTGAGCGTGGGATGGCCCCACCACTGCAGACATCTACTCGATGAGCTTGACCGCGCTGTCCAAGCTGCTCAAGAACTATGACATCGATACGAACACGATCGGCCGTCTCGAGGTCGGCACCGAGACCATTCTCGACAAGTCCAAGTCCGTCAAGTCGGTCTTGATGCAGCTTTTCGGCGACAACACCAACGTTGAGGGCGTCGACACAGTGAACGCGTGCTACGGCGGCACCAACGCCGTTTTCAACAGCATCAACTGGATCGAGTCGTCGGCTTGGGATGGCCGGGATGCTATCGTCGTTGCCGGTGATATCGCTCTCTACGGCAAGGGCAATGCCCGTCCCACGGGCGGCGCTGGTGTCGTCGCCATGCTGATCGGCCCTGACGCGCCCCTTGTCTTCGAGCCCGGTCTTCGCGGGAGCTACATGAAGCACGCCTACGATTTCTACAAGCCCGACCTTACCAGCGAGTACCCCTACGTCGACGGCCACTTCTCGCTCACCTGCTACACCGAGGCCCTCGATGCTGCTTACCGTGCCTACTGCAAGCGCGAGGCTCAGCAAAGCAAGGTTACCAACGGCACCAACGGCGTCAACGGCCACGTCAACGGCAACGGCGCTGCCGAGCCCGCTGCCCCCAAGACCCCCCTGGACCGCTTTGACTACCTCGCCTTTCACGCCCCTACCTGCAAGCTCGTCGCCAAGTCGTACGGCCGCCTGCTGTACCACGACTACCTCGCCGATGCCGAGAGCAAGGCCTTCGCCGATGTCCCCGCCGAGGTGCGCGACGTCGAGTATCAGAAGTCCCTGACCGACAAGACCGTTGAGAAGGCCTTCATGACCCTCACCAAGAAGCGCTTCCAGGAGCGCGTCAACCCCAGCATCCAGGTCGCCACCAACTGCGGCAACATGTACTGCGCCAGCGTCTACGGCGGTCTGGCCAGCCTCATCTCCTACATCGACGATGCCAGCTTTACCGGCAAGAGGATAGGTCTTTTCAGCTACGGCTCCGGTCTGGCTGCCAGCTTCTTCTCGATGCGCGTCAACGGCAGCACCGAGAAGATGCGCAAGGTCCTGAACCTCGACAACAGGATGAACGCCCGCCACGTCGTGCCCCCTGAGACCTACGATGCTGTAAGTTTCCCACGAAACGGAACGAGTTTTACAACTGTTACTAACAGCCGCTTCAGATGTGCGAGCTCCGCCACCAGGCCCACCTTAAGAAGGACTTTGTCCCCAAGGGTGATGTCTCGACCATCGCCCCCGGCACCTACTACCTCGAGAAGATTGACGACATGTTCAAGCGCTTCTACGCCGTCAAGGAGTAAGGTTGTACGACACTAGATACCCACAGCATGGTCGTGCACGGAGGACCGACCCCAGCACGACTTCCTCCCTTTGGTTTTGAGGATTAATAGACCTGGGTGCATTTGCACATTTTCAGCGAAAAGGGGCTACAACTGCTTCGGTTGGCGCAATGAGATAGAGAGACGCGTGGAGTTGCACTGCTTTCCACGTCGGTGGTGAGGAGGAGTGTGAGGGGAGGGGCGCGAAAATGGGGAAAGACGGTTCGAACCTCGGTTGACTAGACGTGATGGAGATTCGGTTACCCACGCCCGTAATGTTTTTGATGAGCCGTCTAGATATACCTGGCTTCTGTCTGGTCAATATAATATGACTTGATGTATATATTTGCTGGGACTCTGAGGCGCGGTCTGGCTGGCTCTTGGGTCAGGAGAGTTGTCGAGGTCTGGCTTATAGACTAGAAGGGAGTATAATTAGCGTTGATCTACACTTGACCAAGTCCCATTTCCCTGAAGTCACGTACTGAGTTTGTATCAACCCTCATACAGCGAACTCTCAACCCGCAGATCATCTCAGGAGGAATGAGGTAACAATATGGCACTGGAACAGATGAGTTAAAACCCCGACAAGTGCTCCTCTTAACTGAAATCTTCAGTCCATCTGACATATCTCAAGAGAGCACATATCTTACCCGCTTCACGATGCTATGCTCCCCCCCCGTCTCTCTGGCGACAGTTCTGCTCTTGCCAGAGCCGCACTGCAGCAACCAGATTTGAATGCTCGGAATATCCTTCCTACCAGGGACGAAGAAAAACTTCGTTTTCAGACTCCCTAATAGTTTCTTCAATTACTCCAAATAGCAACTACAACGATGGTCTCTCGACGCCTCACAGCTCTGACCCTCAACTTCTTGTTCAACTTGAGGGTTGAAAGAGAGTCGACAGAGAAAAAAAGCGGGGCTCTAAACATCAGATGAAAAGGCCTAATTTGGAATTTTAGCTTTAACAGCTCCTGATTGGTCGAATGGTGTAGTTGGTCATCACGTCAGTCTAACACACTGAAGGTCTCCAGTTCAAACCTGGATTCGATCATATGAGTTTTCCTTTTGTCTGATCTCCTCAGGCCGAATGCTTTTTTTGCTCCCACTCTGCCCAGTCGTCATCACGAAACGTCTTGAACTTCCATTTTTCCGCTGTTGAGTCACTGCTTCCCCGACCACTTCTGGTTGCTTCACACAGCGGGGGTTGTGAGTCAAAGCTGCAGCTGCGTACCGCTGTGCGAGACAAAACCTGTACGTCGATGCGTCACTTCATTAACTCAATTCATCAGCACACCAATTGGTGTGATCAGGGAGGCAAGATGATTAGCCAATTGCTCTTGTCTTTGACAAGGGGAGGTGTGTGTTGTGAGACTTCAGACCCTTGAAAGTTTGAGAGAGACGGGCAGGCTCCACACCCGCGAGCCAGGGTTGGGGTGAGTTAAATGGGCTGGGTCATGTGAGACGCGGCTGCCTCGCGTCGCTGAGATGCTCCCCACTGCCCTTTTTTGAGGCGTATCTTCCCTGCCATAATAGCTGCTGCTGCCCCCCGGTGCAAGAGTTTGGACAGGCTGCAGTTTGGAACCGTGTCATTCAGCAGAAAGGTCAGCCTCAACAATTCAGACGTCCGCCAGACATTGCCATCTGGCCTTTGTATCGCTTCAGGCTTCGCCGACCTTGATGTAAACGCGTGTCTCGTAGCGCGTCACTCTCCCGTTTGTCTTCGAGAATGGCGGATCAAATTGGGAAACCGGGTCTCCTCGAGTCCTGCCGGATTGCCTTCGTCCAGGGCAAGGCATTGTCAAGCTCGGTGATTGCACAGGTACATTCAGACCCAACAATTGGACTCAGACTGTTGCTGACATCACAACCCTCAGCTCTCCCAGATCGTCACCGACCATGGCGCCGAGGTCCTGGAGCCTGACCGCAAGGGCAAGATCCGCCTCGCGCAGGCCACCCACATCATCTCAAACTCGATCGACTTCGAGCAGTACACCGAGTCGCAGGCCATGATGATCCCCGTCGTTAGGTCCGACTGGATCAAGGCTACCATCGCCCGCACCAAGATCGCCCAGGTCCGCCCCTACTCGCCAGACCCCAGGATGATCTTTTCCAGCGTCGTCCTCACCTGCGCCGACATTCCGCCGTGTGACAAGGAGTCCATCATTGGTGCGATTATGGCGCTTGGTGGGATGGAGTCGAAGGATTTGTCGAGGCAGACAACACATATCTGCGCGCTATCGCTGGAGCATCCGAAGTGTCTGGAGGCGGAGAGGAAGAATTTGAAGTGCAAGATTGTTCTTCCTCATTGGTGAGTGGCCATTGGAAGGTAGCCCGCCATGGGATGCTCACATGTGTTAGGTTCGATGACTGCTTCCGCCTGGGCAAGAGAATCGACGAAGGCCCCTATCTCTTACCCAACCCTGAGATTCTTCTGAAGGCCCCGGAAGAACCCGTCAACATTCCTGCAAGCCAGAAACTGCAGGGCGCCACATCAGCAGTGCCGACGGGACCGTACGATACCGAGGGCAACCGGCGGCTCACCGTCTTCGCGCAGAAGAAGGTCATGCTTTCCTGGGATCTCAATATCAATCAGATGCTGCGCAAGACGATCACGGACAAGATCGCGAAAAGCAACGGAGAGGTTGTTGACGACGTTGAGCAGTGCGATATCTTCATCTGCCAATTTCGAGACGGCACACAGTACGTTCGCGCCGCGCAGCAGGGGAAGGATGTGGGCAATCTGGCGTGGCTGTACCACATCATGGTGTATAACGAGTGGACATCCCCCCTCCAGCGGCTACTCCATTACCCGGTGCCTAGGAACGGCATCCCCGGGTTCAAGGACATGAAAATCACCTTGTCCAACTACGGCGGCGAAGCCCGAATCTACCTGGAGAATCTCATCACCGCAGCTGGGGCCACCTACACCCGGACGATGAAAGCCGAAAACACCCATCTCATCACCGCCCGCATGCACAGCGAGAAGTGCGAAGCCGCCAAAGACTGGAACATCGAGATCGTCAACCACCTCTGGATCGAGGAGAGCTATGCCGCCTGCAAAGCCCTCACTCTCAATAACGACCGGTACCGACACTTCCCGCCCCGGACGAATCTCGGCGAGGTTATTGGCCACACATTCCTCGAGGAGCCCAGGCTGCGGGAAATGTTCTACCCCGGCGGCGAGGAGCACATGGACGAGGCGGCCAAGACCAAGAAGCGGATCAGCGAGCGTGCGCAGAAGAACGCCTACAACGTGGGCCTTGACCGCGATTTCAGCGTGATGCAGGACTCGAGCCCGGCACTACCACAACCACCGGTAGCGAAGTCGGCGAGGAAGACTTCGAAGGCGACGCCCGCGTTGGGTAACTTCGCGACGCCCGCCAAGGGCCGTCACGTTCGCTCCGGCAAGGAGAACGAGACGCCCTCGGTCGTGTCCAGCGCCAGCCGCAGTGCCAAGGCGCAGGCGCTGTCGAAGCTCCAGGACCTGGCGCCGGATATTGCACTATATGAGAAGGAGAAGAAGCGGACTGCGAAGGACGGTCATGGGATTTGGGGTGGCAAACGCGCGGCGGATCAGCTTGACAAGGACCGTGGGGATAGGAGTTCGAGTCCGGCGGGCAAGGTCCTTGAGGAGGAGGTGGAGGAGGAGCAGGAGACCAAGCGGCCGGCCAAGAGGGCGAAGACCTCGCTTCCCGATGTGGACATGCGGGTCTGCTTGACGGGGTACAAGAGGTGGGTTGGGGATAAGAACAAGGAAGAAGCGGATCGGGTAAGCCTCGCAAATTCTTGATTCCTCTGACGCGGCGGTTGCTAACCTATCTACAGAGAAAACTCCGCTCCCTCGGCGTCCAGATCGTGCAGGAGAACCAGCCGTGCAACTTCCTCGCCGCTCCGGGTATGGTCCGGACCGAGAAGTTCCTCAAATGCCTCGCGCGCGGCCCGGACGTCATCAACTCATCCTTCATCACCGCCTGCCTCGAAACCGGCAAGCGCCCCCGCATCCAGGACCACCTCCTCGTCGACAGGGACAACGAGAAGCGCTTCGGCGTCACCATCGACAAGGCCGTCGGCCGCGCCCGCGCTAACCGCGGCCGTCTGCTGCGTGGCGTGCCGGTTTATTGCACGGCTGAGATCCCGAATGGTGTGGATGCGTACAAGAATATTGCGGAGGCGAATGGGGCTATTTTTAAGGTTTACCGTGCGCGGAGTGGCACGACGATTAAGCCGACTACCGAGGAGGAGGATGGCGGGGCGGAGCCGGACCCGGTGTACCTCCTGACCGGGTCGTCGCCGGCTGAGAGGCAGCTGTGGCCCAAGTTTGAGGAGATGGCGCGCAAGGGGCATATGGAGCCGAGGATCGTCGTGTCGGATTGGCTGCTGGATGTGGCGATGAAGCAGGAGCTGGTGTTTGATCCCAAGTATCGCATGGGAAGTCGGGCGTGAGGGGGGAGTGGTAGCTGGGCGTTGGGGCGGATGTTGTTGTTGCATGGCGTTTGTTTTGGCAGCTGTTCGAGCCTTGTTTTGGCCCAGAGAAGTGAGTTACGGGTGGCGGGCATATTTTCATCTAGCGTAGGAATTCGGCAAGGTAGTCAAGTCTGATCAGAAGAACTTCACACCCCGTGAATCCTCTTGTCCAAAGATCTGTGCCTTGCCCCTTTTCACCAGCACCTGTAGCGCCTTGAGCAGGAGGTCTTGATCCAGCCCGTGGAATTCTACACAGTATCAGTCAGCCAACCTCTAACCCACAAACAACAGTATTACCCCCTTGCGGCCCCCCCCCCACCTTCCCGTTCCCCCAACCAAAATCAGACAACCAAAGCAACAAAAACAAGTCGAAAGAACTTACCACTTCCCCTAGTCCCCTCCCCCTCAACCAACTCATAAACTGTCAACACCCCCCCCCTCTGCCCCGTCTCATCCACCCATCCCTCCACCAGTGTCGCCCACTCCTCAGGCGTGCGCCAGAAAATCCATGCTACATCCCCACCTCCTCCAGCACCGTCTTCAGCACCAGAAGGGGAGGAGATGTATTCGGCCCGCCCGTCCTTGCGTAAGAAGTCGATCACGGCGCGGATGTCTTGCAGGGAGAGGCGGCGGTTGAGGGTGGGGTTGTGGAAGAGTTCGGTGGTGTCGACGGTATTAGAGTTGCTGGGGGGTGTGTTGGTTGTGGTTGTGGTGGGGGGTAGGGTGGTGAGGTTGGGGTTGGAGGTGGTGGTGGGGTTGCCGGAGAGGGAGAGTTTGAAGATGCGGTGGTGGCGGCAGTAGGCGAGAACGAGGGAGGACCATTTCGTGAGTTGGGCGTGCTGGGTGGTGAGGTTGGTTTGGCGGGTGAAGAAGGGGGGGAAGGAGTATTCGGGGGGGAAGGGGAAGGGGGTTGACATGGTGGTGGGTGAGGGGTGTTGGATAGGAAATAAGGGGGGGAGAGTGAAAAAACGAGAGGATGTGAGAGTTGTAGTGTGAAAGTGAGATATGACCTAGGAGAGGTTTTGTATGGGGCTTGAGTTGAGGACTGAGAGTGATGGGAGGACGTGAAGCTATGGTGGGGTTCAGAGTGCCAAGCTTCCAGTTCCCCCACGTTCCAGGTTGTCTGTCTTCCATCTCAAGTCCCGAACTTAATATACTATGTAGTCACTATTCTCTTGTTGTTTTTCCACAGTAATTAGGACACCCTCTATAAACCAGTAGAACCTTTTACCTTTTAATTCAACTCCTGTCCCAAGTTACCTATTCGTCTAGATTTTCATCCTGGAAGTAGTCAGACTAGGGTTAGGGTTGAAATAAACGTTTCTGGATCCCTTGACATGTGAGCTTGAGCTTGAGCTCCATCGGTGACGCGACACCGCTCCTCCAACAGCTCCGCTATCGATACGGGACTATCGTCCGAGACAAGACCAACAAAACATGCGGCAACCACAGCCGCGCGCCGCCAGCCCCAGATTATGGCCCTTCAAGGGAGAGACGTAGCACTTGCGGGTGTCGCGTGCTTTCTTGCCTGGGGATATGCCATTAATTGGTTCCCCGCGCTGCGCTGGGCCGTCCGCGCTTTCATCGGCGGTGTGCTCTTGACCCTGGTCGCCCTCGCCGCCCTCATCGTGCTCACCACCCGCGGCCCGCAGCATCGCCAGCTCCGCCGAACAGCCCGCCCGAAAGCTGCCGCCTTTCTCGCGCCCCAGGCATGGAAGACCGAGGTTGCCGCCCTGCGACAGCGCCAGACCTATACCAAGACGCCGCTCTGCCCCGAGTCCCCCAAGCTGTCCGCCGCCCTCGACGAGCTCCTCGAGTTCATTATCCGCGACTTCATCCGAGCATGGTACTCAAGCATCAGCAAGAACCCCGTGTTTACAGATGAGGTGGACAAGACGATACGTGGCGCCCTTCTCCGGGTCTGCGACCGGCTGAAGGGGCTGGACCTCGCCGAGATCCTCACCACGCGCCTCGTGCCCCTCATGACGGCGCATTTCCGCGATTTCTCAGCCGCGGAGCGCTCTGTACGGGGGCGCAAGCTGAACCGGTCGATGACCGAGACGGAGGACCTGGACCTGGCCATCGCTTCGAAATACAACGACGGGAAGCTCCACCCGGCTGCGAGCTTGGCCTTCTCGGATACCAAGACGGCGCAGCAGGATTATCTGCGCCAGGCCATGTCCAAGATTCTTCCCAGAGTGCTGCCGGAGGACATGCTTGCCTCGAGGGCCGTGTCCACGCTGATTCAAGAGATCACGGCGTGCGCCGTCATGTTTCCCATCATGCAGATGCTGTCCGACCCCGACACGTGGAACCAGACCATGGAGAACTATGGCCGGACCATGCTTCAAGACCGCTCAACCGTCAGGAGACTCCGCGCTGCGCTGGACCAGCACGCCTCGCCGGCACCGAAAACCACCAAGCCGGTTGCGTTTCCTCGTCTGACGCCGGCAGACAGCGAGAGGCGTTTCGAGAAGTTTATCAGGGCGATTAGGAAACTCAACAACCTCTCGGACGCGAGGCGCTTTCGCAGCGAAGTGGCCAGCCAGCTGAAGCGGGATTCGCAACAGGAGAATGTGGACCAGGTTTATCTCCGCCGGCTGGAGATGGGCAAGCGGCTGCTGGACCAGAGGGTGCAGCACTTGGCTGCTGGTGGTCGACGACCTCCTCCCCCGAGCACAGAAGCCGTCACACCGAGCGAGTCTCGGCTGGAGAATGCGTCGCTTGCTGAGCTTTTGCGGGACCCATCTGCTCTCTCCTACTTCATGGAGTACATGGACCGGCAACGACTCATGCCCATGGTGCAGTTCTGGCTTGTGGTGGATGGCTTTCGGAATCCGCTTGAAGACGACGGGCCCGAGGGGGAGCAGCTGCCGCTGCAGCTGCCACCGTGGACGGATTCAGACAGGATGGACCTCGCCCAGATCGACGCTGCATACCTCAGGAGGTCGGAGCCAAAGGTTCCGGACTCCTCGAAGCGGACCATCCAGGAGTTTCTCAAAGCTGGCAAGCGTGCAACGCCCGAGCAGTACTACAGGGCGCGGAGGGAGATTCTTCGCGCGCAGAGCGCGGTTCTGGAGGAGATGCGGGCCAAGCACTTCCAGAATTTCAAGAAGTCGGATCTGTTCTTCAAGGCGCTGGCAGCTGAGGAAGCATCCAAGCGCACAGCGATGTCCACCCCGATCCCGAGAACGGGATCCCCTCTGCCTCGGAGCGCTTCACACAACCCGTCCAAACCAAGCCCTGTCACACGGCTCGCCCCGAGGCTGCACACGGGCCCAATCACCCGACGCAGCGGATCGACATCGGATCTGAAGGCCATGAATGTCAATGGCAACAATGGCTCCGATCCTCTATCTGCATCCCGGCTGTCCGTCGACGAACCTAACTCCCCAACTCCCTTGTTCGACGATGAGGATATTGGCGAAGATGCCCTGGGCGACTCTGTAGCGAGCCTTGACCAGGACGCCACTGCTACACCACCGGTGCCCGACACAAAGGTTGTTCAGGCGATGGAGAAGGCACTGAATAACATCCTGGAGGAGAGTCAGCCGCCAACGGCGGAGGAGATTCGCGCGTCCCTGTTCGGTGATGATGATTCTGGGAGCGCCATATTCACACCGGATGGGGAGGCTAAGAAGGGAGGCTCGCCCACCCCTGCGGCAGGGTCAAAGAGGGCGTCAGTAGACTTGACGAAGCCTGGTGGGAACTCGCTTGATGTCCCCAACACTGAGAAGGCCTGGTTAACCCGAGGATCTTTTGATAACAGCAGGCCGCGCGACCTCTTCCGGTCAAGCAAAGCCTCGCTGGACGTTGACCGGGCGGGGAAGGGACCAGAAAAGCCGAGCCTGGCCTCCCTGGGTCTCGTGAGCGCGGCTTCGCGCATTGGCGTGTTTGTCGACGACGATCTCTTCGGTGACGAGGGCAGGTTCCTCTCTGATAACCCATCTGATTTCGACGATGACAGGGATGGGGATGATGAAGACGCGGTGCACGAAGCGGCCCCTGGCGATCTCGGGCTCGCAGAAGCCATCACGGCTTTGACCAACGACATCGACAAGCTGATCGCGCAAGAAGCAGTTGTCGACTCTCTCCTGAAGAAGGCCGAGCTGACCAACAACACCGCCGAGCTCCGCATCCTGCGCAAATCCAAAGCCAGCCTCCAGCGCGAAATCCGCCGCAAGGAGCTCCAGCGCCAGCAATACGTCCTCCAAGAGAGCGACAACAGCCTCTACGGCCGCTCCACCATCAAGATCAAATCCATCCAAGTCGGCCGCGACGAAGAAGGCAAGGAATTCGCCGTCTACGCCATCGAAGTCTCGCGCAACGCTGGCGAGCGCATGCCCGCCGCCACATGGGTCGTCACGCGCCGCTACAGCGAGTTCCTCGAACTCCACCAAAACCTCCGCTCCCGCTACCCCTCGGTCCGCAACCTCGACTTCCCCCGCCGCCGCGTTGTCATGAAGCTCCAGACCGAATTCCTCCAGAAACGCCGCGTCGCTCTCGAAAAGTACCTCAGTGAACTCCTCCTCCTCCCCGACGTCTGCCGCAGCCGCGACCTGCGCGCCTTCCTCTCCCAGAGCGCCATCACGTCCACCCCGCAGGGTGAGCCCCATGGGTCAGAAGACACCACCGCCCAAAAACAGAAAGACATGATAACCCGCCTCTACGACTCCGTCGCCGACGGCATGGAGGACATCCTCGGCAGCATCCCGGTCCTCGACCAGCTTTCCCTCGCAGGCCAGAACCTCATCGCCGCCGCTACCAACCAGCTCAACGCCGTCCCGCTCCCCCTCCCCGGCGACAACACCGCCACACCGGCGGGGGTGCTCAGCACCTCGGAAGCGGAAGCCGAACTCGCTGCCTTTGAAGATAACCTGATCGCCAAAGAGTCCGAACCCTTCGTCAAACCTATCTGCGACATCTTCCTCGAGGTGTTTGAGCTCCACCGCGGGAACAACTGGCTGCGCGGGCGGGCTGTCGTCGTCGTGCTGCATCAGTTGTTGGGCGGGACGATTGAGAGGAAGCTGAGGGAGAATGTGAGGGGGCTGGTGCAGGAGGAGGCGCTGCTTAAATATGTCGGGTTGGTGAGGGAGGGGTTGTGGCCGGGGGGCGTGCCGAGGGGGGAGCAAGCGGGGAGGGTGGTGAGGAGTGTGGGGGATAAGGAGAGGAGTAGGGTTGAGGCGGGACTGATGTTGGCGACGTTGGTGCCGGATTTGGCGGGGAGTGTTGTGGGGAGGTTGAATGCGCAGGCTGCGAGCAGGAGGGTTTTTGCGGCGTTTAATAATGCGAGGTTGAAGTAGGTCCCGTCTTTGTTTCCTTCTCCCGGCATCCCCTTTTTTTTGTCTCGTTTCTGTTTTTATCCCTCTTATTTTATGTTTTTTTTTCTGTTTGAATTTGGTTGAGGGATGGGTGCTAACCTGTGGTTTTGAATAGTGCGCATCTGGCGTTTACGCTGCTGGACGAGGTTGTTAAGATCTTGTTTGAGGACTAAAGTCTAGGCAAGGTAATAAAGGGGCCAGGAAGGCATTGGACGGACGGCTGGAGGCTGCATGGCAACGGTGTTTATGAACGGGGTTATGTGCTATGAGTGGATGTGTATCTGTTAATGACTGCGTGGTGGAGCTGGGCCTTGCATTGTTGGCGTTGGAGGCAGCGGTTAGCTTTGAGTCTTGTGTTAAACCAACTGAAGAGTCTGAATGGCATGGAGAGGTGTGGAATGCAGAGGGGGTCTCAGCAAGGAGACTAATCCAGCCAAGACCTCTTGTTGTGGAAGAGGACAAGTTGGTTTGGTTTTGATTTTGTTTTCCATTAATATCAACCCTTGTCTTCCATTCACGATTGGTTTGTCTTCACTTCTTGTGTTTCACTCTCACAAATCAACTTCATGCTCATCAGTTGGAAGTTCGTTGGTTTGTGCGAGACAGACCGGCCTTTCTTGGCGGTCTGCTGGTTGCCTCTCCATTGGTCTCCGCTTCGGCCTGTGACAGTCTTGGCACAAGCGGGTCGCCTTCCTTGGCCTCCTCACCCTGGTCAGCCCCTCGTGCCAGTTTTGCCTTCTCTCTTCTGCTGTCTTGTGTCCCAGCTTTTCAGGGCGTTTACCAACATTCCTGGATGTGTTGGGTTGCCGATGCATTTTTTCGTTCAACTTCATTGCCTGAAATTCAAAGCGCCCTCACCAACCGGTGAATTCGAGTTGGCAGCCTGTTGGATCCACCAGCCTTGCCCAGGGACCGCAGTCGACGCCGACCCCACTCTTTGACGGAGCCTTGCTGAAGGTCCCCACGCTTTCTGTTGACATTCACCGTCGCTTGTCGTCCATCACCCATCACCCATTCCATCGCCAATCGACCCAGGCGAGGAATCACCATCAGCCACAATGACCGAGGTGTCGTCCACGCGCCTCTACCTGGGCAATTTGCCCCGGCATGGTAAGTCGCTTTTGACGCGCTCGCGACAACGCCTCTTCAATCCAGGCGCACTGCGATGGCGACTGTCCTCATCTGCCCGATCGATCCTAACACACGCGCAGCGACCAAGGCCGATGTCGAGGCTCACTTCGCCACCCATGGCACCGGCGAGATTACCGAGATCAAGCTTATGAACGGCTTCGGCTTCATCGAGTATAAGGATGCCATGGATGCCCGGGATGTCGTTCCAGGTAAGCGCCTCCAAACTCCAGCACCCTCCCACCTCTGTCAATTGCTAACCAGACGCGTCCCGCTGCAGCCTTCCGTACGTTGAGGCCCTCTCTTGGACCCCCCGGCTTTCCCGTCTCCGTCTTCTCTGGCTAACAGCATGCTCAAGATGGTTCCGACTTCATGGGCGAGCGTCTCACGGTCCAGTTCGCGCGCGGCTCCCGCCAACGTGAACAAGCTGGCGCCGGCGGCGGATACAGCCACGACCGCAACACTGCGCCCCGGCCGCGCCGCACCCCGCATCGCATGCAGATTACTGGACTCCCCAATGATACCAGCTGGCAGGTCTGTTAAGCTCTTCCACTTCGTCTTCCCGGATACATGGACCCCTTCCTCTTGAGCCTTTGGACTGGCCATGCCCATGGCCTCCACGGACTAACCCGTCCGCCTTCCTGGTTTGGTTTCCCGGTCTGGACTTTCCTCTTCCTGTGAGCCATCATGTTGGGACCACCGACTTCCTGGTCGGCATGCTTCCTGAGGGCTGATCCCTCCGTTGTTCGGCCTTCACTCTATCCCACATTCCGTCATTTTCCCGGGCTCTATGACCGTGCCATGGGCTGGGGGCTTTTTCGCCGGGACCCTCCCCGTCATGCCTTCAACCCATCTGGCGCTCATGGCTTCACCGGACGTGACTGGCTCTTCGCATGGAACGCCGCCTCATCGACTCCGGGATCTCAACTTACATGGACTCTGGCTCTAGGACCTGAAAGACTTCGCCCGCCAGTCTGGCCTTGATGTCGTCTACTCCGAGACCAGCCGCAACGGTAGCAACGAAGGGTATGTCAAACCGCGACTCGAGAACAATACTACAGCTGCTAACCTCTCCCAGCTTTGTTGAGTTCGAGACTGCTGCCGACCTCAGGACCGCGGTTGAGAAGCTCGACGGCCGCGAGTTTAAGAACGCTCGCGTGACCTGCGTCGCCAACGTATGTCTATCCCTCCAGCCATGCCGGCTGTTAGCTAACCCTCTCACAGACCCAGCCCGACATCCCCAGGGGCGACCGGGCGCGTTCGCGCTCGCCGCGGCGTCCCTATCAGCCGCCCACCGACGACTACGACCGGCGCGGTCCTCCGCGGGGCTATAGCCCCCGCAGGGAAGGTGGTTATCGGGATGGCTACCGTGAGCGCACCCCGCCCCCTCGTCGGGACTATTATGATGACAGGAGGGGAGGCTATCGTTCGCCCCCGCGTCGCGGACCGCCCATGGATGAGTACGCCGCCCCGCGCGGCCGCTACGACGATCCCTACGCCCGCCCGCCTCCTCGGGACTACCCGCCCGACCCGTACATGAACGGCCACGGTGGTGGTGGCGGCCGCCCCCCGTACGATCGTCGCCCTCCGCCCCCAGACTTCCCGCCGCGCGACCCCTACCAGAGGGAGCCCTATCCGCGCGAGTATGACCGTCGCTATTAGCATGTGGACTTGCGCCTGCCGGGTGGTTAAGAATACAAGTTGTTTTGGACGATTGTGACGAATGGCTTTTTCTGTTCGGTCTTGTTTTCGGGTCTTTCTTATCTCCTTCCTTCGCGCTCTGGTAGTCATGTTTCTCCCAAATTGTCGGGTGCTCCGGTCTCGTTAGTCAAGGTTCTCCGTTCCATGAACTGGTCTGTCATGGCTTGCGAGTGTCTGGGTCTTCTCTTGATGGGCGGTCGTCGGATTGGGGGCTGTGGAACTGGACGATTTGATGTACGATGCTATGATCAGCGGTTCATGTGTAGTGCAACAGGGTGTTGATTCATGGTTTTATTTTCATATGAGCGAGTTGTTCACATGTTTTGAGTGTGATCTATCCCATGCGTGTGCTTTGTGATGATTACGGTATGATTGTTCTTTGACCTATGGCGGAGATAGCGAATGAGAATGCCAGGTAGATGCAGAGGAGTGTGGCAGATGAACTTGAACTTGCACAGATCAGGGTCGGAACTTCAACTCCTAGCCCCCAGCGCAGCAAGGTCTCTCTCAGTCGTCGAGAACAAATAGTCCTCCTTTGATCGCTCACCTTACTGTCTCGTCCGTCGATGCCGTCCTCCGCCTCTTCGTCCCTCTACTCTCCGCCGAGTCCTCAGAATCAGGCGGAAGCGGTCGTCTCCTCTCAAACCCAGAAGTCACCATCCTCCTCTCTTCGACAATAACCTCCAGCATCTTCCGAATCTCCTTGAGCCTCGTCGTCTTCCCCCAGTCAATGATATTTTTATCCCACCGCCGAAACGCGAAATGGTTCTCCGTGTCCTGCAACAGAAAGCTCCCGATCTTCTGCATGTAATAGCAACCCCTTCCTCCCGCCTCATCATCGGGGCCACCACCATTATGTTGTTGTTGCTGCTTCCACGCCACAAACACCCTTGCCTCACTACCATTCATGACGGTACTAAACGCCGCGGTGTCCACCCCTCCTTCCCTCTTCCCATTCTCAGACCTTTTACCAACCCCCTTTCATTACCACCCCCGTTACCATTTCTACTTACACTACACAATCCCTTGAGTTGTGCATTCAACCCCTCGGCGATATTGATGCACCCTACAACACCCCCAACACACTTATTCACCCCCACCCACCACGGCACATCCCCCTCGATCTGCACGACAAGAAAGGGGTATGCCACGCCTTGTGCATTGGCAATGCCCTGGGTGTTGGCGGCAGGCCTGCTTGTGCCCTGGGCATTTGCAACCATGCCTGTGCCCATATGGGCTGCGGTCTGGGTTGGTGGTAGGCTGGGAGCTGGGATTGCCGTTGGAGTGCAGGTGACGGGTTCGGTAGAAGTGCTGCTCGACCGGGTCATGATGGGGAGCGGGTGCGGAAGCGAGCTCTCGGGCGAGACGGTGGGCGAGGTCGGGGATGACTAAGAGGGGCCTGGGGTCACGGTTATGACTCCAGGAGAAGTGCATACTAACTGGGCTTTCAGAAGATACATCTGACTCGGGTGCAATTCGCCCCAAAGCCAGACTCGAGCCAACCCACGACCCAGCTGGCGTTGCCAAAACTGGTGCGGAACCGAGGTTGGCCTGGGCCGAAGCCTTGTGTAAACGAGGCATGCGGTCGCCCACACCTCGGTCTCGGGTGGTGTACAACTGACTGAAGAGACGTGAGGTTAGCTTTGTCATCCTGGAAGTGGGTAGCATTGTTGTTTGGCCTGCAGATCACCTCTTCGTCCAACTCCCCTGGTTGTTCATCCCGACTCATCGAGGCCATTCTGAAAGCACTTAATCATCCAGAGTGAGGGGGAAGTATATGATAAAATGATGTAAAACAAAAAAGCCACCAGAGAAGTGGCGAGGGAGAGACAGCATAATAATATAATGAATAGAAAGAGGGAAGGGCGGAATATAACATACAGGAAAATCACATTCTCCGTCTCGCCCCAAGGGTTGTCTACCAACGAAGAAACTAGAACAAGGTTCATTGTTGATTGTAATATCAAATTGCTTTGTTGGTGGTTGAGAAAGGGGTCGAGGCCGGCGCGGGAAGTTGGGCTGGCTGACAAGGAAAGTTTCGAGTTTCTACCCGAAGAGCAGAACAGCCAACGTCAGTTTCCTCAGCTCTTCGCCTGACACCCCCGCCATAGCTTTCCCGTGACCCCTCCATTATTGTTTCAAGCTTCCAAACAAAGCGAAAACTCCGGGGAGCTTGAGTATCGAAGAGTAGCCCCCCTTGCGGAGGAAGGTCGGCTGGCCTCGGGGATGTGGGACCAAACAGACGGTTTAGAACTTTGGAAGAACTCTGGAACTTTCCTCATAGATGATAGAGTCGGGGACTAAACCTTCCGATCCGCCCAGAAGTTCCAGCCAAACCTTGCATCGGGGTACTTGGCAGAGTGATAACAAACTCCACAATCCAGACGTTCCAGGATCGTGATCGACGACGTTGCTGATTAGCCGACCAGCGAGATCAGTCGATGAGAGCTGCCCCACGACGCCAGACAACGAACCACTCGGTGGCGACCTGGATATCCCACTTCAGGGGGAAAAGCTCCGAGGCCAGACGGGACATAAAGATGCTGTGCGTAGGATATGGAAGACTTGAGATGGGAAAGATTGGAGGCAACCCCTTACTAAAGGAGAGTTGCTCTCGCAGACACTCGCCAGTTGGTGAACGGAAGCCCCAGCCTTTCAGCCTTTTTTCTTGTCTTTGCCTCTCGTATTTCTCTCGACCCTCACGAGGAGGCCACTCCAACGACGCCTCACGTCTCTCTGTCTGAAGGTCCACCCCTGGTTCTTGTGACAACACAAGCCTCCTCAACCCCCCGTTCTCGAACCGCAACCGCCCTCAATGGTGTGACTGAGTCGAACCGCCGTGAAACTGAGTAAGTGTCCCTTTAAAGTCTAGACAAGGACAAGAGCTCCAAGTGCCATCCCACGTAGCCCCTGGAAGGCCCCTCTCTCCCTAGAGTAGATCGAATCAACCCCTTTCGTTGCCACTCCAGATCCCCTCAATCGCACACGAGCCGCCACGCCCCCCATCCGGCGCCAGCAGCAGCAGCAGTCATGTCGTCGCCAGATGTGTGCATCCAGTACCAGGTACGGTTCGTGTGCGGGCACACGACCAGCTCCGAGTTTGTCAAGTGCGTGCGGCACGCGGCGAAGGAGGAGGAGCGTTGCCGGTTCGGCGTGTGGCAATACCGTGAGGAGAAGTTTTCCGGGCACAAGTGTAGGGTGTGTCTTAGGAGTGGTTGACGATGGTGGTTTGTTGGGAGTGGTGTCCGGGTTTTGGCTTGGGACGGGGGTTGGGTGTTTGGGAGGTGGCGTTTGGGGTTTGGTGGACTATGAACTGGTGGTAGATGGGGTTGTTATTGGGGTTCATTGCCGCCTAGGTACCACGGCCGTCCGGCGCCGGAGTCGTCCATTAATCTTTCTTCTAGAGTCAAGCTCCGCGTGCCTCATGTCGTCCGTGGCTTCCGTGGCGAGTGTTGCCATCTCGAGTTTTAAACCTTCAAGTGTTGCAAATGAACATAAGGGATTTAGGGGGTTCAGGGGCATCCGACACAGCCACGTGCAGTATCCGAAGCATCGTGGAGTCGATCTTTCTCCATCTGTTCTGGAACACACACCGACTTTGACCCACTGGGGCCACCACATTCTCGGCTCTTTGAAGGTCACTCATCTCTCAATCTGGCCGCCTGAAGTGGCTTCGGAGATTCCAGCAATGTGGACGAGGTGACAAAAAGCAGTGGGTGGTTGTGGGACGAAGGGAACCAACAGGCAGGAAGAACGGTGATGAATTGGTTTTGTGGTTGTCAGGGGAGGAAGAGTGCCCTAGGCGCGGGGCAATTGATGGGCGCGAAGTGGCAGAACGCCGGGCAGTCTGAAGGATGTGAGCCCGGGCGGTGGCCCGGGTCCGACAGTGGTTCTAGTTCTCGATGTTGGCGCTACTCCGTACCGGAAGTGTATTTCCAATCCCCGGCCATCCGAAAATGGGCGTGGGGGACAAGCGTGATTACTCAGGAATTGAAACCTTGGATTACCAACCAATGCTTATACGATCTACTCCGATGCAAGTCGCTATATGTAATCAATTGCACCATCAGTGAGGGGATAGCAGAGCGGAAGCAAACACAATGGCTTTTGTGCGACATTCCTCTTGGAGAGGGGCTGGCATCATAAGAAGCCAGTTCCCTCCGCAACCTGCCCTCACTCACACTCAACACTCTGGAATCATTCAAACTTGCATCCACAACTCACCGTTCGCTAACACACCAAGGCCTTCTTCCTCTCATCTCCGCTCACCTCCAAGCCCTGTCCAACCAAGACACATATCCACCACCGCAACCACCCCCCCAAAACCCCCATCCACCATGGCCGAACCCACCACCCTCCTCGCCAAATCCGGCATCGAGCTTCTCACCTTCGGCACCCCTAACGGCGTCAAAGTCTCCATCCTCCTCGAAGAGCTCGCCTCCGCCTACAACAAGCCCTACACCTACCAAACCATCAACATCAGCAAAAACACCCAGAAACAACCCTGGTACACCGCCCTCAACCCCAACGGCCGCATCCCCACCATCATCGACCACGACCGCAACGGCTTCGCCGTCTTCGAAGGGCTCGCCATCCTGAACTACCTCGCCCGGCACTACGACCCGGAGAACAAGTTCAGTTTCCCCGTTGAGTCGGATGACTATTCTGTGGCGGAGCAGTGGATGGCTTGGCAGCATGGCGGGTTGGGGCCGATGCAGGGGCAGGCGAACCATTTTCTGCGTGCGGCGAAGGAGGAGATTCCGTATGGGATTCAGAGGTATGTGGGGGAGGCGGAGAGGTTGTATGGGGTTTTGGATAAGCGGTTGGCTGAGCGGGATTATGTGGCTGGTCCCGGGAGGGGGAAGTACAGTGTTGCGGATATCAGCTTGGTTGGGTGGGTGAATGGGAGTGTGTACTCGGGGATTGATCTGCCAGAGCTGTTCCCGAACGTGGATGCCTGGCTGCAGAGGTTGTTGGAGAGGCCGGCGGTGCAGAGGGGGTTGGCTGTTCCGAGTGGGAAGGCAAGTCGAGTTGCGAATGCGAGTTTGTTGAGGGCCGTGAGTGGGGAGGAGGATTGGGAGGAGGGGAAGAAGTATGTGGTGGAGGGGAGGAAGGCGGTGGAGGAGGCGAAGGAGAAGTATGGGTATAAGTATGCCTCGCCTTAGGGCGCTGGTCTTGAGCTCGTTTTCTGTTTGTTAGCCCGCGAATTGAGAGCCCTTCCTCTGTCCATATTGGAGTGCAAAAAAGGGACAAGTGAGTGTTTGGTGACGACGTTGAGGGCAGCCGGCTTCGAGAGTCCAATGTCTATCCGATTTTTGAGATGTCGCAGACAAGCACTACTTCATGTAAAAAGTCATTTTTGAACGAAACCTTTGCCATGAACTCGTTCCGTGTGGTCGCTTGTCAATGCCAGGGAAGGAGAAATGCGATGCCCAAAGTTCCAAATCCCAATTGTTTCTTGAGAACTGTGGGGCAAAATAAGCTCGTGGGGCCGATGGGGCCTGAAGCCGCTAAGGTGGGCCACTATGTGGGGCAGACCGTTATCTTATCGGTTGCCCAGGGACTGGTCCCAAATTTTTCTGGAAGTTGACGACTGCGACTGCCCCTCTGCTTCTGGTTGGAGAAGGGACCTTACCAGAACCTCAGCACCCCAATCCACCACCCCGGCTGCCGTCTCTGAACACAACGCGACAATGAAACGGAAAGCCAACGACGAGCCCGCGGCTGCTACGCCCAAACCCGAACCCAAGGCTAGCAAACCTGAGAAGCAACAACCCGAAGCCGAACCCTCGTTCGCCGAGCTTGGCCTCGACCCGCGCCTCGTGCAGGCCGTCGCCAAGCAGACCTTTGAGAAGCCCACACTCGTCCAGCGCAAGGCGATTCCTCTCGCCCTGCAAGGCCAGGATGTTCTCTGCAAAGCCAAGACAGGCTCTGGCAAGACGGCCGCCTACGTTCTCCCTCTGCTGTCCGGCATCCTGAAGCGCAAGACGGTAGGCGATCCTTCGTCCCTGACCACATCCACTGTCCGCTGGTGCTGATCCATTTGTATTCAAGACCGACCCTACCACCTTCACCGCCGGCCTCATCCTCGTACCGACCCGCGAACTCGCCGACCAGGTCTTCAAGGCCATCGAGCAGTTCTCTGCCTTCTGCGCCAAGGACATCCACGCCGCCAAGCTCACAGAGAACGTCTCCGACGCCGTTCAGCGCTCCCTGCTTGCCAACGTTCCCGATGTCGTCGTCTCGACACCCGCCCGCGCATGGCACAGCATCAACTCGTCCGCCCTCTCCGTCGCCAAGCTGCAGTACCTGGTTCTGGACGAGGCCGACCTCGTGCTGTCGTACGGCTACGATGAGGACATGGAAAACATCTCGCGCTCGCTCCCCAAGGGCGTGCAGACCACCATGATGAGCGCGACGCTTTCGGCCGAGCTGGATACGCTGAAGGGGATATTCTGCCGGAACCCGACGCTGCTGGACCTGAAGGAGGAGTTTGGCGCCGAGGACGAGAAGCTCACCCAGTTCTACGTCAAGTGCGGCGAGGACGACAAGTGGCTGGTCTCGTACCTTATTTTTAAGCTGCAGCTGATCAAGGGGCCGTGCCTGATCTTTGTCGCCGACATCGATCGCTCGTACCGGCTCAAGTTGTTCTTTGAGCAGTTCAGCATCAGGAGTTGCGTTTTGAACTCGGAGCTTCCCATCAACACCCGCATCAAGATCATTGAGGAATTCAACAGGGTACGTCAGATTGGCTAGGAGGTTGGGGAAGATGGACGCTGACACTGTAGCAGGGCATTTACGATATCATCATTGCTTCCGACGAGAAGAGCGAATTGTTTGGCGACGAGGCCGCAGACGGAGACGGTGAGAAGAAGGAGTCGAAGAAGCCGAAGGCCAAGGAGGGCGAGGACAGCGCAGAGCCATCAAAAAAGAAGCGGAAACACAAGAAAGACGAGGAATACGGCGTATCTCGGGGTAAGCATGTTTAGGACCCTTCCACCATTCAGCTACTGACTTCGTCCAGGTATCGACTTCAAGAACGTCGCCGCGGTGGTCAATTTCGACATGCCCACGTCTTCTTCCTCATACACCCACAGGATAGGCCGCACTGCCAGAGCTGGCCGCGCCGGCATTGCCCTATCATTCGTCATTCCCAAGGACCTGTACGGCAAGCACAGACCAACATCAATCAAGAGTTCCGAGAAGGACGAAAAGGTGCTGGCCAAGGTCATGAGGCAACAGGCCAAGCTCAACCGGAAACTGGAGCCTTACAACTTCAACAAGTCGCAGATGGAGGCCTTCAGGTATCGCATGAACGATGGTATGTGTCCTCACTCGGTTTCATCTGCTACAGACCAACTAACCCTCATCCAGCTCTTCGTGCCGTTACCAAGGTGGCTATCCGGGAGGCTAGGACAAGGGAACTGAGACAAGAGCTGTTGAGGAGCGAGACGCTTAAACGGTATGTATTGCTTGCGTGGTCTTCGCAACCATGTGCTTGACCGAGCGGTGCTAATTTCGGCCTCAGATACTTCGAAGAGAACCCGACAGAACTTTCGCATCTGCGCCACGATGGCGAGCTGGGCCGGACAACAAGACAGCAACCCCACCTCAAGCACGTCCCCGACTACCTGCTGCCCACAGACGGGAAGAAGGTCGAGCAGGTGGGCTTTGTGCCGTTCAAGAAGCAGGACGGTAAGGACAGGAGGCACAGGAAAGGGAAGCCCAAGGGGCGGTCGTTCAAGGTGGGCGGGAAAAAGGATCCGCTCAAGACGTTCAAGGTGCGGAGGAAGGCCAAGTGAGCGTGGCCGTGATGTGAGTCGTCTTTGGTTCTCTGTATGTTTACTCTGTGGTACTCGGCATAATTCATACCCAGCGCGTTCGATGAGAGCCCTTTCACCTATTGAATTGATACGTCTTAGTTCGAGTACATAATAACGAATCAAGGGCCCCTTCACCAGCTCAATGACCGACGTCAACCCCCGCTATACCTTCGGCCCCAGCCCGACGATGACAACAATCCATACGTTTACCCCCCCGCACATGCCCGAGATGACCACAACCCATGCCTCCTCCCCCCGCAGATGCCCGACGAGGTCTAATCCCCACGACGTGTCTTCGCTTTCCTCCTCAACAATGACGCCAAACCATGCCCGACGATGACACTTTATGATGCCCTGCCAGTCTTCCTCAACCTTCCCACCGTCCGAGCACGCAGCGTATATATTCCTCCCCAGCCCATCCTCCCCATGTCTCTCCTCCGTCCATCTTACCAACAATCCCGCCCAAGTCACCACACCCATCTCTTTTTCTTTTCTTAAAGAAAAGAAAAAAATCTTAACCACTTTTAAAATGTTCATCCACGGCCCCCCCGCCCCCCCGCCACCCGTCCTCGTCCCGACCACCCCCGCCGGCGACCCCGTCACCCCTCCGTTCTCGCCCACTCGCCGCCGCGGCGGCGTTCCCTTCACCCTCTCGCCGCCTTGGGCCATCCGTTGGTGGTGGCCCTTTGCAGTTGGTGCTGCCGCCCCGGCTGATGCCCAAATCCCTCCGTGGGCCGCCCAAGGGTGAGCTTCGTCTGGGGGTGCTTCCCCGCCTGGTCCGGAGGTGCGTGAGTGGTGACTTTGTTTGTTTTAAGTTTTTGTGCGAGTCTTGAGATTTGAGTGATGTTGACAGCGGTTTGTGTGCGTGTGCTCGGGAGCAGATGCAAGAAGGTGAGCAGGGGATGATGGAGATGGGTGGGCTTGTTTGGGGAGGGGAGGAGATGCGTGGGGTTGTTTTTGGTAGTGTTCGGCGGGGGGGGGGGGAGATTTCTGGGCTGCTTGTTGGCGGGGAGGTGGAGATGGAGGTGGACGAGTGTGTGTTTGTGCTGCTGCCCCCGGGGGAGGAGATGGCTGGGCTGCTTGTTGCCGGGGAGGGGATGGAGGTGGATGGCGAGGGGGGTGGCAGCGTGGATGTGGAGATGGAGGATGTGTGGGACGAGGTGGTGGTGGTGTCGGCGACCGGGGGGGAACCGATGGTTGTCGATGGGGAGGACGGCGAGGGGTGGGACCAGGTCCGTCGGGCGATGGGGGGGGGGCGGGGGGGGCGGGAGTTTGGAGTTACGATTTTGGAAAGGAGTATATGATGTATGTTGGAAAGGGACTTGATACCACGGCGAATTTTACTTCTGTTTGTCTCAGTTCAATTCATCAATGAGGCCATCGTCCGTGTTGTTGTTGTAGTGAGACTTCAACGCTGACCGTTGATGATCCTCAACTCGCTGACATTCCTGCCCATTTGGCCTTATGTTGTTATCCTCTTTATGACTTCGAAAAGCGGCATCCAAGTTTAAGACGGAGGTTCTGGTGCCAGCCACGGAATCAAGCCTCTTTTTTTTTGCTCGGGAACTGGAAGGGGAGCGGGTAACTGATGGTGGGAGTGTGGCGGATCCGATGTGAGGTGTGTGTGTTCGGGTCAACAAAGCACGTAGTTGTCGGAGTTGGCTGTGTGACTAGCAGTCTTTCACGTACCTCACGGGACTTTTCATCATTTCTGGGAATGTCTTCTACTTTTCATATTTAAGGTCGGCAACTTCTTATCCTGCATTTAGTTCTGTCCGTCAGATTGAAACCGTCATCAAGGCTTGAGGTTGAGTTGACCCAAACCCTGGCCCTCACTCAGATCTCGACTTACACACTCGACTCAAGCCTTTTAAAAGTTCTTCTCTCGCACAATGACACCCTTGGCGCCCAACCCCAAAGATTTGGCAGATTATATGAATCCATAATGGATGAGAGTATATACTTGGGTATACTACTATTTTGAAGAAGTTAGTAGGTGAGTGCGTGAAAGCAGCCTGCGACGCAAGGCCTAGAAGTGTCTATGTTGACACAGCCTTGTATGTGCTCTTGTCACTTCAACCGCTTTCATAACAAGTTTATTAAAGTTCCAGTTTACGAGACAGATTGATTCAGGCATACAAAGTCTTGGCCAAACAACCTGGAAGTTGGCAACGGGAGCAACCGGGCAACTTCACCACCACCCATCCACAGCCCCACATTGCCGGGACACCACTCAGTGACGCGGCTTCGCCACCAAACCTCGCCACTACGGAGACAAAGATAACTATAAGTATAGCTTTACTTCTCTTTACAACTCTCAACATCACTGAAGCAACTACAACCAATCTCATAAAATCACAACACAACAACTCTCACCCACTCTTGACCACCACCACTTCAAACCCACTTATTCAACCAACCCTTAACCCCTCAGCTCCACAATGCCTGAGCAAAACACCAAGAACACAACCGCCCACTCGGCCACCCAGCCCGAGCGCACCACCGCCGACTCGGAAGTTCCTCGCGCAACAGGCGCCGGCGCCAACACTGGTGCAGGCGTCACGCGGCCCAAGACCGAGGCTGAGCTTGAGGCTGACAAAAAGTACGAGGAGGCTATGGAAGACGAGTATGCCAAGCGCGAGGGGGGTGCGTGAGGGGTAGATATTTGAGTCTATGCAGCACCGGGCATTTTGGGTTGAGGAAGGGGTGTGAAAGAGGGTTGTGGGATGATGTTATGATGAACGAGCGACTGGATGATGGGAGGTGGGTGGATATTGTGTTTAATAGGTGCTGTGGTTGATGAGCGACTAGATGAGGGGTGATAATTAATGAATCTCTACTCCTTTTCCTCTGTTGAAAGTGATGATATGAACCGTTCTACCGGACAGTCTGCGCTTAACAGATGGACTTCATTTCGGCGAAACGGTGTACTTCTTGGTCTTGCAGGGTCGATATCCTGAACCAAACACAAATCGAAGAGGAGATTTCGAAAAGAGAACAGCATTGATCCTACCCATTAGCCCTGCTTATATACCTACCACACCGCCCGTTCAAGACGTCGCCCCCTCCTGCCCCCCATAAACCCGAATCGGATGTGCCTCCGTGTTGAACACAAACTGATTCGTATGATCCGCCTTGACCTGCCACGGAGCATCCTGTATCACCATCATTATCAGCAACTCTCCCCTCATACACACCATCACATCAAGCATGATTACTCACCTCAGCAAAGATCAAAAAACTATACTTCAACACCTCCGCAAGCCAAAAACTCTCCTGAAAATCATGAAACCCACCCCCATCCCTCCTATTCACATCCCGTATACTCGAGTACCCACTCCCCACTCTACATACCTCAACCACCGCCTCAAACGCCTCCCACGCCCAGTCCTGATACTTCTGCTCCCCGGTCGCGCGGTACGCATAGTAGTAGCTCTCAATGACCTCCGGGCGGAGGACGTACTGGCCGTTCTCGATCCAGAAGCCCGTCGTGTTGTAGAACAGGCGCTGGTCGACGGGCACGGCCCGGTTGTTGTACGTGCTGTTGAGCGCGTGCCGCGTGTCTTGCCAGGCAAAGATCTCGGGCCCGATGCCGGTCGCGGTGGAGTGGTAGGTTTCGTGGCAGCCGTCGACGAGGGCGAGGCCGAATTCCGTGTAGGAGGGCTCGTTGAGCGTGAGGCCGCCCAGGATGAAGTTGCCGCCGTTGAAGCAGGCGACTGGGGGGGAGGGGGGTTAGTTGAGGGGGGTGAGGGAGAGGGACGAACAGGGGGCTTACGATGCTCGCTAATAAACTCCAGCGTCTTCCCCTTCCATATTGCAAGGAACGTCAACTCCGGCTTCGTCGTCGGATGGCTCACCAAGAACTCAATCGACGAGTCCGCCGCCTTAATCCACCTCTCGCGATACTCCCCAAACCGCTTCGGATCATACAAGTACATCTTGATGAGATACTCATAAAAGCTATCAGTCCCGCCGCCCCAACCACCATTGCCATCCACAAACTGCCCATCCGACAACCGGACATTGGTCCCCAGCAGCCCGGGGAAGGGCTCGCCAATAGCAGGGGAAGGACGAAGCAGGTAGGACTGGGCTTTCTGCGCCAGGTCGGCGTACTCGGTGTTGTTAAGCAGGTCGCTCAGGCGCGTCCATTCGAGGACGAGAGTACCGATGGTGGCGACGCCGTTTGTGGAGGAGCCGCCTTTGCGAGGTGGGTTGAAGAAGAGGCTATTGTCGGGGATGCCACTGGGGGTGTCGAAGCCGACTTTGAGGTTGTCGGCGAGGTGGCGCGCTTGGTGAAGGATGGCTTCGACGCGGGCGGGCTGATCAGATTGCGCGCTGAGAGGGCCGGTCAGGAGGTCGTAGGCTGTTGGGGGGGGGGAGGGGTGGTTAGACGGTGCCAGATGGTGTGAGTTTCAAGGTCATGAGCTCACCAGAAACCAATCCCCCAAGATACCGAATGGTAGTCTCGAACAGCGACACCTCATCATCCGTCTTATCAAAGTCGATCGTCGGGATGTACTCCAGTATCTGATCAATCACCTCCCAGTTCTCCATAACCAGCG
The DNA here is from genome assembly GCA_027569505.1 of Chloridium humicola. NCBI lineage: Eukaryota > Fungi > Ascomycota > Sordariomycetes > Chaetosphaeriales > Chaetosphaeriaceae > Chloridium > Chloridium humicola. The sequence goes on along the minus strand of JAPDFF010000066.1, from coordinate 31,648 downwards.
CGGTGCTGAAGGCATCAACAGCACTCGCGCCCCATCCATTCCTGCAGCACACCGTCAGTCAACCACCCCCTAGCTTACCCGGAAAGTAAAGAGCCAAAACCCACCTGTCATCTGCAAACCCGTGGCTCATAGGCCGCAGCGAGTCGTGCGGAAAGGCATATTTGTAATACCCATCCCACGATGTCTGAAACGCCTCCTTCACCGTGTTCGCCCTCTGCTGGTTGACGGTATATCGCGTGTTGAGGGTCTTGCGCGGCGCCGCGTCGGCTCCATGCCCAATTAGCAGGATGAGGGCAACAGCACTCGTGCAGAGGGAGAGGGAGCGCATCGCGGGCGGGTGGGCGGAGGTCTGTTGAGGTGTGAGGCAGGGAGTGGATGGTATCCCAGCGACCGGCGAGGGGAAGAAGTAATGTAAACAGAACAACGATGCTTCAGTAAACGACAACAATACCCAAGAGATAGGGGATCCCGTTGTAGAGAAACGCGGGGGAACGAGCGCGTCTAATAAGTAACTGAGTAAATCTGCATTCACACAACTGCGCAGTCACCCGAGCATCGGACTGGAATGCCCGGGCACAACATGACCATCCATGGTGCTGTCCTGCCCTGTCATGGTTCTTTCCGAGTCAACCAACTCATGCAGCAGGACACGACAGTAGGAGAAGGTGGTATCCTAGTTTCCTTGGCGCGTCTGCGGAGGAAGGAAACACAGAACGGCGCTCAGACAGGACAGGCACGAGGGGTTTTGTCTTCGACCACAGGCATCCTTGTTGAGTTTGCTGGTGTTGAGAGCCCGAGCGTTGTCTCTGGCTGACTTACTTGTTGAAAGGGTGGGACGTGATTGGTCAGTTCCCCTGGGACCTGCCGGATGAGGTAGGAGCTTGGATCACCGTCGTTGACTATGGTGAGGAGGAGACCAGAGGCATGGTTGCGGTGCTGAAGTTTCAATCTTCTGACCGGTTCAGAGACCGGCTGATGGTGATGGCGGTGAGGTATGTTGAGATGTTGAGAGGTTTGGTCGGGGGCATTTGATGATTGGGAATATCTGACAACTGACGTGTTTCGTTGAGGGGTGACTTGCCAGGCTGTCTGCCAATGATTGACACAAGCATATGCTGAGATTTCGTTTGACATAGTTGGCGCCGGAGATGCCTAAGTCGGTAACCTCGAAACGGCTTGAAGCCGGCTCAGAGATAGGTGCTTGGAAATGATGAAACTTGCAGAGTCGCATGCTTTGATATTGGCGTCTCTCCGCTCACTATAGCAGGTGAGGGAAATACTTCCCATAGAAATCGAGGAGCTGCCAGCGGCCCAGGGTAGTACCGAGACACGGGCCTCGATATCAGCAACCACACTCCCACTTGTGATCTACTTTCTCGATGCTTCCTTGATCGTCCCTAGACGCTGGTCGCATCGAGCAGCTGATATTTCAAACCGGATTGCCTTCCCTTCATGTGTATTGTCCAATGTTCGAGGTTGGACAACAAATAAACCAGGATGGGCGTGGAAGGTTGAGCAAGGTGTAACCCCCTCCATCTGCATGACCGGATCACAGGCTCGGACCGTGTGGATCCTCCGAATCCCGCGCAATCTCCCGTGCGCGTCTTCTGCCCTGTTGCTGCTTGGCGATGGAGATACTGGACGATTCGCCTTAGAAGTGCCGCAGACTGAGCGTAAGGAGATGCCATGACAGCTTCTAGCGCCTCGGTTGTTGCGGCTTGTTTCCACTAACTCATCTGTACCTTTCCAGCTTGGCGGTAACGCAACCACACGTGGAAGCCAGAGATCACCGCCTCGGTAATCCCTTGCCTGCAACATGCTGCGAAGCGTTACCTCATGCGTGGCCGGCCACCGATACGATGAACCTGGAGCTCCCCTTGCAGCTAAGATAACCCCCCGATTTGCGTCCAGCATGATGCACAATAGAAGGCAAGGCGGTGAGCCTATTCCCTCGTGGCTAGTGTGGTGCCGAGTGACCCGGCCCTGCGCTAGTGTCATGTGGTGTTCGTGCTGTGCGACCAAGAGCTGCCAGAGATTCCGGTCGGTGGTGTTGCGCGGACCGGTTATCCCTTCTCTCTAAGCCGTGCCAGGGCGGCCGCCACGCCGTCGCTCAACCCTTGTTCCTGCCGACCCGCAGAGCTCGGTGCTGCCCGCGCCGGAACGGGCTGCTCCCGCTGCTCCCGCTGCTCCCGCTGCTCCCTCCCAGAACCCGCCTCCACCTCCATAGCCGCAGCCAACGCCTCAGCCTCCATCTCATCTACACCCTCAACCTGCCCCTCTCCCCAAGCAACACCACCCCTATCCTTGAAAGCCGCGGCAGCACCCCTCTTCGCCCCCCTATCCGCAACCCTCTTCCCGGCCTTCCTCACCCTAAACGGCTCCTCCACAGCCCTACACCACGCCTTCACCTTCTTCTCCCCCCACCCACCCACAACCCCAACCTGCTCCGGCGCGGCATTCACTGCCTGCCTCAAGCTCCCAAACGCGCTCACCAGCGCCACCGCATCCGCCTTATTAACAGTCCTCGGCACCGTCACAAACTCGACCAACCTTTCCGCATACCCCGTAGCCTGGTGCCCGCGGATGGCCCCAAACCCGGCGTGCTCGTAGGACTTGTAGAGCTCAAGGTAGCGGGCGGCTTCGGGGGCAGACCAGGCGAGGATGACGGTGACGTTGTTGACGAGGGAGGTTTTGGAGAGCTCGCGCAGGGTTTCTTCGTGGTTGGGGATGTCGACGAGGGTGAGGAGGATGCGGAGGTTGTATTTCCCTTTGAGGTTGCGGATGCGCGTGTAGATGTATTCGGGGTGGAGGCGGTGGTATTTGATGCTGTTTGTTTTGAGCGGTTAGTGAGATGTAGAATGGTGAGAGGGAGAGAAGGGGAGGTGAGTATTACCTAAGGAAGAGCGCACATGCTGTTAAGCCCAGACCGTAGTCTGCGGGAATGTCGCTGTATTCCCAGGCGATTGACTTCAGACAGGCCAGCACTGGGTTGCCTTTTTGTCGTGGCGAGACGAGGATGGACGACCCTGAGCCTTTGGTTGGGAGCTTTTGGGGGGTGGGCTGAACGACCTTTGGCGGCCCGGACGCGGACGCGTTTGATGGTGGTGCTCTGTCCAGCCGCTGTGGTGTGGGTTGCTGGACGCGAGGAGGGGGTGGTCGTGAGGGGACGGCTCGAGATGGACCAGCTTCTGCCGCTGCGAGAGCAACAAAAGCATCATCGACGTCGCCGTAATCGTGGTCATCCATTTTGACGGGGATCGGTTCTGATTGTCGATGTGACGGGTTTGGGTCTCGATTCAGTGAAGCAGCAGCGAACCTTGAGCGCTGGAGCCTGGAGTCGTGATGCTCCACTGCCTGCTGGCTTGCATCCCCACAAGGCGGCCTTGGCAGAGTCAGAACCCCTGGACCCCTGCAAAAGGTGATCTTCAATGATCTCATAGCGGGGCAACGGCATGATGGACTGCACTCCCATCCTCTCGCTCCCACGGGCGAGCACAGGAAGATCTGGCCAAGGGACGGGAGGCTCGAGGACCGGCAAATCAGCGTTGGCTAAAGCATTTACAAAGTCGGGTTGAGTACCTGAATATCAGACAAATCCGATTTGATGAGAAGTAACCCATGAGTTCGACTCTATCTTGGACGCTGAAGAGCGTTAAAAGATCCAACCCTCTATCTTGCTAAACGAAGGTCCAAAGCCCAACTCCGTCTGTAATCCCCCATTCCAAACCCATCCCAAACGCCATCCCAATGCCCAATTGAACCCATGGTATCACATCCCTTCCCCAACTTCCTACCCTAATCCAGCTCCTCCGTCTCCAGCACCCCCGCACCCTCCCCCTCCCCGATCAACGCCTCATGCACCCCATACAACGCCCTCAACCACATATCAAACATCATCTCCATTCTCTGCGCCTGCTCATTATCCCCACTCAACTCGGCCATCTGATCCCTCAGCCTCTCGTACGCCTCGATCATGACCCAGACCTGCAGCGCCGACGTGCCCATGGACGTCGACGAGCGGTGGGAGGGCCGCCCCGCGACGGCCGCCGACAGCTCGCGCGTGAGCAGGTCCAGGCAGATTTGCAGGCTGAGGTTGTCCGACTCGGCGGGGGAGTGCGGTGAGCGTGGGGAAGGCGGGCGGTGGTGATGGTGGCGGGGGGGTGATTCGGGCGAGGGGGGGAGGGAAAGGGGTTTGAAGTAGACGGTGTCGTCTTGGAAGGAGACGAGGGTGCCGTCATCGGAGGTGGGGGAGGGTTTCGCGTAGTCAGGGACGGCCATGTGGGCGGTGTGGTGGAGGGGCGGTTCGTGTGAATGGTAGCCCGAGTCGCGCGGTTCCTTGCAGGGGACCATCAAAGGGGCTTCGTAGTCGCTGTCGCAAGGCGAGATCTGAGGCTCGAGATGGGTGTCGGAATATGTGGAGCTGCGCCGGGACTCGAGGACCGCCCGGTACTGCTCGGCGATGAGGTCGACGCTTGATGTCCTGCCCAGGGCGTTGCCCGGTCTTGGGGTGGTCTCTAGCTGTCCGATGGACAGAATGGGTGTCTTTGCGCGGCGCCTCATTTTTGGTGGTGTCGGTGGTGATGGAGAATCTGAACTTGTTGATGAAGGCGACGACGGGTGGCTCCTGACCAGATGGGAGAGTTCAGGGACGACGCAGACCCGGTCCCTAGGGTGTTCAAACGGCTCGTAAGGCGCTTCTCGTTCGTAGAGACGGCCTTCCCGGCGTGATACCGTGCTCTGTCTGAACACTTTAGGCTCTAAAAGAGGCGCTGGTGGCGAACGAGATTCTGGTTGTGATGTCGGCTGGGTCTCCGCGATATCTGTCTGGCCTGGAGGGGTCATTGCTTGGTATGGGCTCGAGATGACGCGGATCGTGCTGGCGGGCTGTGGTTTTGTGACAGGTTTCTGGAGCCGTTTCCGAAGCCTCGAGCCCTTGGTTGCGGCTGGAGGGGCTATAGGGCATTCCTTTCTTTGGTCCATTCCGTATTCCGCCGACGATCTTCAAGATAATAATAGCACAATGGTCGAGAAATGGTAAAGACAAAACAATAGTATAGTTCTGGGCTTTAGATTATGAATAGAGAAGGGTCAAGTTAAGTTGTCAATTCTAACGTGAGACGCGGCTGGCTGGAGGATGACGTTCATTGACCTGCCTTGGTGTGTCCGCATGCCTACCTGGTATTGGCCACACACCTCCCACCGGATCCCGACTGCACGAGTCGGCCCTTTGTTGGTTTCGGAGGGCCCGCGGCGGCCCGTGAATAAAACCGGATCCGTCTGCACTTGCAGATATGGTCAAACAAGCACTCTCCCTGAACACTTTCTTGTCGACATGAATCGAGAATCAGCGGGTCTCGTGGTCTGGAGAGCATCAGTAGCCGCGTTCAGACCACCGGTCGTTTCCAGCTCGCCCTCGGACACGGCCTAAGCTCTCTAGCTAGGGACGGCTAGGATGTCTGAGGATGTTTATCTCGTCGTCCAACGGACGAAACATGGCTGGACCTGGATCTAGAGGATCAGTTGCCCATTCACGGGCGAGGCTGAGGGTGTTCGGCGAAAGGTGGGATGCGGCTGGGTGAAGAACGAACGCCATCTGATGAACAACGACATTGGTAACCACTGGGCTACAGTTGCATACAGTGGCAAAAAGATTGAATTCCAAGCCGAGTCTCTCGTGGACCGCGGAGTTGAGATCCCTGGCGACAACGAAGAGTCATGGCTTTGGGGTGAGAGATGGAAAAAAGCAAATATGGCCATAAAAGGTTCTGGGGATCCTGGAGCAATCTGATGTGCACAGACCAGCGAGACTGTCTCCGCTCTTCGCTTTCGATTCACTCCACATTTTGCCAAGCTTCCAGGTTGTTCAACGCTCTTTCTGAGCACATTGATTCATTCACATCAACAGCCCAAATGATTCTGCCACATTTATTACATATCTTAAGACCTACTCAAGATCATCAAGGCCTAGGACATACTTTTTAAGTCTCGATAGCAGCAGACAGAATGGAAAACCTGAGTTAAAATGAGATTCATGAACTCTTCCTCTCCATCTTCGACATCTCGCTCAATCGAGTCCCATACTTGCTAGGAACCCTTTGTCTCTCAGTCTCCAGCTCTGTCTTTCACAATCCATTTTCCCTTTGGTAACGTTTCACTTCTTCCTCACTTCCGGCTAGACTCATCTTCAGCCCCTCGATGTCCTGAGCAGCTTGAAAGCCAAGCCGGCTTGGGAAGAAATCGGGATGACGTCTCCCTCCAGACCTAGCTGCCGAACTCGGCCCTCGAGTGCAATTGACCCGACACCGAGCCTTTGGCGATGGGATCCTGACCCGGAGGCATCCAGCGATGCTGCCATCGGTGGAGCCTCTTGAAGCCTCTCCAATTCCCCAATATTTATCCATCAATCATAGGCCGCAAGTGTCTGCCCCTCAACCACGAAGGCCCTCAACCCCACCATGCCCCTCACTGCCGTCTGGGGCCATCCGGGGCCCCACGACGCTCAGCTTCGGGAGTGGGAAGTGGAAAAGAGTTAGGCTTCCACCTACCATGATGGTGCCTGGGTTCCAAAGGGTTTCCAGCGGTGAGGGAATACTTGACGAAGCCACGAACTTCCCCTGAACAATTCTCTTGAATAACCTCCCGCCCAACCAGCGCCATCATCCCCGAGTTCACTCTCCTTAGGCTTCGAGACAGCATACGAAACACAGCAGCAACCATGGCAGAAATTACGGTCACCGGCTGGACGACGCGGGATGTCCGGTTTCCTACCTCGCTGGACGGGACGGGCTCGGATGCCATGAACGCCGCTGGCGACTATTCGGCCGCCTACTGCATCCTCCAGACAGACTCCAAGTACACAGGCCATGGCATGGTGAGAGGCTTTGTTTACAAAACCCGCAGCCGAAATTGACAGCTTGGTTCAGACCTTCACCATCGGCCGCGGCAACGACATCGTCTGTGCCGCCATTAATCACGTCGCCGAGCGCATCAAGGGCCGTACTCTCTCCAGCCTCGTCGCCAACTGGGGCCAGACATGGCGGCATCTCGTCAACGACAGCCACCTGCGCTGGATCGGCCCCGAGAAGGGCGTGATTCACCTCGCGCTCGGCGCCGTCGTCAACGCGATCTGGGATCTCTGGGCCAAGGTCCTCGGCAAGCCCGTCTGGCGCGTCGTGGCCGAGATGACGCCCGAGCAGTTCGTCGACTGCATCGACTTCCGCTACATCACCGACGCCATCACGCGAGAGGAGGCCATCGCGCTCCTCACCGAATCATCCGCCGGCAAAGCCGACCGCATCTGTGACGCCGAGAACAGCCGCGCCGTCCCCGCGTACACCACCTCCGCCGGCTGGCTCGGCTACGGCGAGGACAAGATGCGCGGCCTGCTGCAAGAGACGCTGGCCAAGGGGTACCGCCACTTCAAGCTCAAAGTTGGCGGCAACGTGGAGCAAGACCGCCGCCGCCTGACCATCGCGCGCGACGTCATCGGCTACGACAAGGGTAACATCTTGATGGTCGACGCCAACCAGGTCTGGTCTGTGCCCGAGGCCATCGAGTACATGAAGCAGCTGGCCGACTTCAAGCCGTGGTTCATCGAGGAGCCGACCTCGCCCGACGATATTCTTGGCCACAAGGCGGTGCGCGAGGCGCTTCGCCCTTATGGAATCGGTGTCGCCACGGGGGAGATGTGCCAGAACAGGGTTATTTTCAAGCAGCTGTTGATGTCGGGTGCGATTGATGTGTGCCAGATTGATGCGTGCCGCATGGGGGGTGTTAATGAGGTGTTGGCGGTGCTGCTGATGGCGAAGAAGTATGGCGTGCCGATCGTGCCGCACTCGGGCGGTGTTGGTCTGCCGGAGTATACGCAGCATCTGAGCACGATTGATTATGTGGTTGTCAGCGGGAAGCTGTCGGTGCTGGAGTATGTTGACCATCTCCATGAGCACTTCTACAACCCGTCTGTGATCAAGGATGGGTTCTACCAGACGCCTACCGAGGCGGGGTATAGTGTTGAGATGTTGCCCGAGAGCATGGATCGGTATGAGTTCCCTGGTGGCGAGGGGAGCTGGTGGAGGACGGACGAGGCGAAGCCGATTCTGGAGGGCGTGAGGATATAAGGGATATGATGGTAGTTGCGGTGATGGTGGATGTCACATGAATGAATGTCCAAACAATGAGCGTTTTGTTACATGTCTTACTTTGAATCATAGACCTTGTTGGATAGCAGTGATTTTACTTTCACAGAAGAAAGGTCCAAGCAACATCAGAGTACTGTTCATCTCAGGTGAGAAACGAGGACGTGAAAGGGTAATGACTAGGGAGAGAAATCACACCCTTCCCACCTCAATTATGGCCAACCCTCACAGAAAAAAAAAAGAAATTCAAAATGCTCATGCAATCCTTGTGAGCGATAGGGGTTAAATTGAAAAAAAGTAGAAAAAGAAAATATTTAGCTGCAACTCGTTTCGATCGAGTGACCTCCGGGTTATGAGCCCGGCGCGCTTCCGCTGCGCCATGCAGCTATTGGCTGATTGTTGAAGCAGTGGGTCCGGTCTTTGGCTCAAGAGCCCCAACCTCATCATAGCTCAGTGCACAAACCTAACACAGAAACAACCCAAACCAGAAGCTCTTTGCTAATTGCTATACCCCTTCCACCCCCTCCAATCACAACCTACGCCCCATCCCTCAAAACATACATCACTACCCCTCCCCTCACAGCCGCCACCCTCCCCCCTTCCATCCGTGGCTTATACCTCCCAAAATCATACTCCGCCCTCACCCCCCACGTCTCACCCACCTCCACCCTCCCAACCCTCTCACAGCCCCCCACTTTCATCAACCTCTCCCCACCACCCCCCTCCCCATACCCCCCATCAGTAGTATACCCAGCCTCACATTGACACACCTCCCCTCTCTTACCGCTGTTCAATCTAACCCCTATCCCACCCTGACTAACCCTCCCCATAACCAACACCACCTCCCCTCCTACCCCCGCCATCCAGGCTGGCTCCATCGCCAAACTGAACTTTCCTTGGGGGGACTGGTCAGGAACGGGGACCTCGCCCCCGTCGTGGCGGGGACAGGCGCCGTCGATGTCGAGGGAGATGGGGGTGAGGGGGCGGAACTTGGATGCGGTTGCGGATTGGGTGGAGGGGATGAATTCCCAGTCGAGTGTGAAGAGGGCGGTTTGGGAGGTGGTGGGGTGGGTGTTGAGGAGGGTGAGGGTGTGGGTTAGGAGGGCGGTGGGGGGGAGGGGGTAGCCTGCGCGGAGGGTGCTGTTGGGTTGTTAGTGTTGGGTGGGGGGATGGTGGCGGAGAGGAATGGTGAGAATGGAAAGGTGCGTTGGGGTTTAATGCAGGGTTCGGGGAAAGGGGGGACTCACCCGTTTAGACAGAGGTCTGCTGCTGTGCGTTCGTTGCCTGTGGTGTAGATTGATTCGGAGAGGAGGGGGCAAGTGACGGAGTCTCGCTCAAGGTTGGTGACAAGGAGGTTATGGAGGCTGAGACCCGTGTTGGTGTTGGCGATGGTGCCGTCAGGATACTCAAGGTTGGCTTGGATGTGGGTGAGGAAGCAGTCTTCGCAAGGAGGTGGCGTTTGGACGTAAAAGGTCTTTATCCCGTTGTTTTCTGCCGCGGAAGGAACAGTGAAAGGGCCGTATCTGATCTTGAGACGCTGAGAGCCCAGGGAGGTCAAGAAGCGCGGCTCGAGAGATTCAGTTTCGTAGGGACACTCAGCTGTGGACCGGTCATTAATGTCTCCGAAGTGCCGTGGTTGGATGGGAGAAGCTCACTGTAGAGGACGTTTGAAGGCGAGGATGACCGAGTACCCAACCACCTGGCCTCCCCATGACCTACCACCGCGGTGACGAGCAATAGCCAGCTTGCCTTCATCTTAAACAAAGCTTTCCCTGCGTGAGTTGATGGAGTTTAGGTGGTGTTGCGAGATGAGCAAAGGCGCGGCTGCCCATTTAATATGCCATCTTCGGTTGAGGAACAAGAAGGCACGTCCGTGACACAGCAGAACCGAGTGTTTGGAGGGTGCCAACCGCTGCGTCCAACAGACATGGAAAGTGATTGATATGTAAAAAGATCGAGTCCTTCCAGTTTCACTCTCGGGTTGCACAACGCCACACCAACAACTCTGGAACATGACGTCCGGCTGATCCGGTATTCGATGGAGCCATTGGACAAGAGCGTCTTGACCAGGAAACACATCCAGAGCTTGCCAATCGGCACTGCCTCTCCTTTACCATGTCTTTCTTGCGCATCTTGTTTCTCTCTCTTCCCCCTCTTTCCCGCCTCCTCGAAGCACATCTGCCCAACCGCATGCCTACAGCCTAGAGATTGTACTGCCTATGCGCTGGCATCGCTCCATGTCAGTCCTTGACATGACCCGCAGTCGCAACCTCTAGGATCTCCTTCTCAAGGCCCGGGATATGGACGAGGGTGATACCGGCGTCCCCAAGGCTTTTCTTCCCAGTGTTCTCAACCACAAACGTCTCCGGCTCCATGATGCCAACGTAGACAGTCCGGATAGAGCCCGCCAGACGGAGCACCCGCTCAACACAGGGGATATTCCCGCTCAGCCGTTTCGAGCATGGTTCAACTGTCGTGTAGAGAACCAGGTCTGGTGGCAGAACATCCTTGAGATTCTCCTCGGGGACGCCGTGCTTCTCTGCCAGCTTCATGAAGCAGCATTGCTCAGCATGAGTGTTCCCTGGCAGCTCCAGGGTGTAACCAGTCGCCAGGATGTCGTTGGTGGCTGGGTTCATCACGACAGCTCCCACGCGGTAGTTGGTGGGCTTGGGCGGCGACTTTTGCGCCTGCTCGAGGGCAAGCCGCATGTATGCCTCGTGATCGCCCATCGGAACTTCAGGCATCTTGTGCGATCTCAGTCGGTGGTTTATGAGGGTGAAGTGAGACGTTGCAGGGAACAGGTCACAAACGAACGTGGTCTCGACTTGATTGATACAGTGCAAGTGATACACCAATAAAGACTTAACACTGTGCAAGGTATCCCACCAACGCGATTCCAGCCGTGCGACGCGACGCGACCCAAAGTGATTCACCAGCAGCAACCAGCTTCCTTCACCCCCAACACACCACCACACAAACCAACACAATGTCCACCCACGACGACGACCTCACCGATGGCGACCCGCCCTCAATCGACCCCTACGAAGTCCTCCTCCTCTCCCGCACCGCCACCCCCGAGCAAATCAAATCCGCCTACCGCAAAGCGGCCCTCAAAACCCACCCGGACAAAGCCCTCCCCGACCAAAAAGACTCCGCCAAAGAGCAATTCCAACGCGTCGCCTTTGCCTACGCCGTGCTCTCAGACCCCGCGCGACGCAAGCGCTACGACGAGACGGGCTCCACCTCCGAGGCGGTTGTCGACTCGGACGGTTTCAGCTGGAGCCAGTACTACCGCGAGCAGTACCGCGACGCCATTTCCGAAGAGGCGATTAAGAAGTTTGCTGCGGAATATAAGGGCTCGGAGGAGGAGCGGGATGATTTGCTCGCGGCGTACGAGGAGTTTGAGGGGGATATGGATGGGGTTTATGAGAGCGTTATGCTGAGTGATGTGCTGGTGGATGATAAAAGGTTTCGGGGGGTGATTGATGAGGCGATTAAGGGGGAGGAGGTGCCGCGGTTTGATGCGTACGTGAAGGAGACGAAGAAGGCACGCCAGGCGCGGGTGAGGGCGGCGAAGAAGGAGGCAAAGGAGGCGGATGAGATGGCGAAGGAGTTGGGGGTTTACGAGAAGCTACGTGGTGGGAGTGGCGGGAGGAAGAGCCAGAAGGATTCAGAGGCGGGCCTGGCTGCGCTGATTCAGAGGAATCAGGTGTCAAGGATGAGCGCGCTGGATAAGCTGGCGGAGAAGTACGGTGCTGTGCCGAAGGCGGGCAAGGGGAAGAAGAGGGCTGCGAAGGAGCTGGAGGAGCCGGACATTTCGGAGGAGCGGTTCCAGGCGATACAGGAGAAGATGATGAAGAAGAAGCGGAAATGAGGGCAAGTGTTTTCTTAGCTTGTGTTTCTGGGCAGGGCCGGAGTTTGGAGGTTCAAGGCTGGGCCTCAAGGTTTGGTATCAGGGCTCTGGCGTGGCAGCGGAGGCGTTGGTGACATGGATAAAGGGTTTCCATCATTGGTTCAGGTGATTTTATCTATTTATTGATCAAGTCTGACTTTTTGTGTCTTCTGATGGACGATAGTGTGAGTGAGGCAGTAGTCGGACCGTCCTCGAGCTGAATTTTCGTTTCTTTTGGCGGGTGACCAAAAAGAATTGAAGCTAAAATGTTTAGATCTCGAATTCAACCCTTCTAATACACCCGCATCAAGAAAAAAATGGGTGGTGAAAAGAGAAAGTAACAGCTTCTCCTGGACATGATTGGCCCAGTTTGGGCATTTGTATGCGTCACCTGGCCAACGCGTTCGAGACAAACTGTCTTGGCGCTGGTGGACGGATGGATGCCTTGAGTTGGAGGGGTTTCCACCGACGCGCTTTCCATCCCAAGCTGCAACCCACACTTTGAAATGGCAACCTCGCCATGGGCAAGGCAGCAAAATCTTGGAAATCTCCGCACGCGGCCATGAACAGAGCGACAACCACACGGCTCACCACCGAAGCCTGCGAGCAGTGTCACACAACACCAAAGATGCCATGACCGACGCGACGACGCCCGAGTTCTACCCGCAATACTGCTTCCAGCTGTCACCAACTATCAACCGGTGGTGCCATCTCCGGATTGCCGACATAGTCGCGTTGAAGAGCCATCCAGGTTTTCAGGGTAAGTTGGTTCGCGCCTCAGGAACTTTTCCAGGCCGTCCTTCCTAACCTTGACCAGGCCAGGATGTCTACTTCCACCACAACCACCCCATCAAATGGGCGCGCGTTTCCGGAGTTGTAGTCGCAGTCGACGAGCGAGATACGAGGCACTTTTACACGATTGATGACGGCAGCGGGTCGACTCTTGAATGCGTCGTGCCTGTCGCGCCTCGTCAGAAGCCTGGCCCGACAGCCACCGGGGCTGCAACCAACGCAAAGTCGAGCAAAGAGTCAAATGCGCCGCAGCCGCTCCCAAAGATTGACGGCCCAATTGATGTCGGGCACGTTTTGGACATCAAAGGCAGCATCGGCACCTTCCGCGACTTCAGGCAGATCCGAGCCGAAAAGATTGTCCACCTGCGGTCGACAGAACGGGAGGTGGCATTCTGGGAAAAGGTCACGCTGCTGAGGAAAGATGTCCTTTCGAAGCCATGGGCCCTGGATCGCAGAGAAGTCAGGCGTTGCCGAAAGGAGGAGGAGGGGCGGTATAGCAGCAGGAAGCACAAGGACACCAATGGCAAGCGCAAGAGGGGGGACGTCGAGAAGGCCGAGGTGAAGAAGGCGAGAAGCCATCTCACCGACAAGACGAATGCGGCAAATTGGGGAGGCGAAAGGAACAGGCACGAGACAAAGCCTACGGCGAGGCGGTCGAGAGAGACGGGGCTGGAAAAAAGGAGGGTTATAAAAGCCGCCACGAGACTGGTCCCAGTGACGGGCAAATACGACGCCCTGGGCCTGTGAGGGTGAAGGCTCGCAAGCGCTCGGCGTATTTTTGAAACCCCAAGACCAACCCAGATCACGCAACACGTGTCTCACGATTGGCGGGCCTCTCTCTCCAATGGGGAGATTTCTGAACCCGCCTCCATTGGCACCCTTGACCATTGGCTTGCATTCCACCACTCAAGAAACATTGATAAAGCCATTACCATCATTCCCTAGGATTATCACCACAGGTCATCAACGACGTCCAGCTTGATTGAAGCCGAGTGTGACGACAATCCAGGGGTCAGCCAGAGGAAGAGGAAGTACAAATGAAACCTAGTACTCGGAAATTTTCCAGAGGGTCATCACACTTGTCGCACACGCGGATGCTTGAGACCTTCAAATACCACCATACTCCCAACTCTGCCTGGTTCATCAGCGCTCTATGGTGTATGGACTGGACACTTTCCAGCCGGGTGCCGTGACTGGAGTTGCAATGCAGTGCTGCCGAAATCCGGTTCTCGGGCGATGATCCATGCCAAAGCACACCCACATCCAACTCTCTGGGTTGTCATCCGGGCAGACCGTTGATGGGGATGCACTTGCTTCACCATCCCAGGAGAGTTGCACTCACAAAGTGGCTGCGTAAGAACCGGATCCACTTCCCAGTGTTCCAAGCAGTTCCCTCTTTGCTGGGCAGGCCCGGCTTCCCGGAAACCTTTAAATGAGCGACATCCCGCTCCTAGACTTGAACATCATGATACAGTCAACCTACGGCACGCTATCCTAAGAGACCTCAGTATCACACATTCCAACACCTAAGACACCTAAAACATATCATTTCCTATCGTCTCACTTCAAATTTACCTACATTCCCTAGGAGATCCTTCTTGCTCCCTCTGCCACCTCCCACCTTACATCCTAAGTCCTAAGACCGCACTCGCATCATTCAATCGATTCCAAGGTGAGAGGACGTTTTCCGTGAAGCTTCAAAAAGGGGCGTTTCAGATCTACTTGCCTGGCAGCATATCAGCCACAGGCCGATCGATCGTATTTCGGAAAGACGGACCACTGTGGGATGATTGCGCCTCGGCGGATCAACCAAGGGCTTTCCGTCGATATGATCAAGGGGTCACTGTACATAAGACCCGGGACCCCAGCAGAAGGGCAACCGGTCCCGTATCTCCTCGTTATGTTCAATCAACTACAATGGGGCCATCATGGAGGTTATTGTTTATGTTGCTAACTGCTCTGCAGTTCTCTACCTCCCTAGCATCCTCACAGCACAACACCCTTGGTGTCTTTGGTCGGCCAGTTCGCCAGAGACGTCTGTTATCTCCTCAAACCTCCCAAAGGAACAGCACTGCAGACTCCTTCCCCCAGCCAAGTCCCAAAAGCCCCGGGGCCGAACACCAAGCCAGCGCTGCTGCCAGCACTCCTGTGTCCAAACGGGCTTGGAACACTCCTCCTGCAGATCTTCTTGCAGCCCCTGCCAAGGTCATCACGAGCTTTCTCCCGGCCGGAACTGCTCAGATCCCCGTCATCAAGAAGGCTCCAGCTCGAGGCTTCATTCCCTCCGACCTCGAGACTCTTGGGCATGCCACCGTGCCACCAATTTTGACGAGCTCGATCCCAAAACCGACTTCTTTCCTCACGATCCTTCCACCTCTCCAAGAACTTCAGGTGCCCGTGCCGATCGATATCAAAATGGCGGCCCGCGACATCTTTGCCGATCCCATCTCGACGAATGCTCCACCATCAAACTTCGGCAGGAAAAGCGACCACCCGGTGCACAGACTGGGCATCAACTCCATGGGGCCAATCGGCACCAACAAGTTCTACGGCAACTTCTTCCTGGGCAATCAAACCTTCCCAACCTACCTCCACCCGTATGCTGTCGCCTGGCCGCGGGGGCAAGGGGCGTCCGGCAGCTGGGGACTGGCCATCTCTCACGTTGAGGCACACCAGAGAGTCTACGGTCCAGTCAAACCACAAACCGGCGCTGTGTCATACTTCATCAACCCCGTGGGAATCCACTCCGTGGTCCTCTCCGCGAAGGAACTGGGCAACGGCACGACCCTCACCACCGAAGCCCTAACCGACTTCTCCGCCCAAGTCAACCTCCACCCAACCGCCCACGCCGCCGCCGCAGTCCAATTCCCCTTAGTCCAAGGCTCAGCCTTCATAACCGCCATCTACAACGGCGCCTCCCCCGTCCTCCAAACAGGTGTCTCCTTTCGCACTGTCACCAAAACCACCAAAGACCCGAAACCCAACGTAACCAAGTACAAGCTCCACCTCGCGGACAACACCACCTGGCTCATCTACGCCCACCACAACCGCGGCTTCCCCCTCGACCTCGAAGTCATCAACCCCAACCTCGCCCGCGCCAAGGGCCCCTTCTACGGCACCATCCAGGTCGCCAAAGACCCCGGCGCCTGCAGCGGCGGCGAGGTGCTCTACGACCAGGCCTGCGGCGCGTACGCCACCGGCATCAAGCTCAGCGGTTACGTCGACGGCTGCAAGGGGACGTACACCTTTTCCTTCCAGAAATGCGGGCTTGCGGGGAGCCCGCTGGCGATGTTTGCGCTGCCGCACCATCAGGCGTCGTTTGATGGCCATACGAAGGCCAAGATGACGGGGGTGCGGATGCAGACGACGACGAAGGGCGTGGCGATGGCGGTGCTGGCGGATGCGTGGACGATGGTGGAGGGGGGTTTGCCAACGGGTATGGGGTTTCTGCCGTGGTCGCCGCAGGCAGGGACTGTGAGTGCTATCTCGGAGGGAACGAAGAAGGCGATACGGAATACGGCGGTTCAGGAGGTGTCGCAGAATATTTTGGGGCAGACGGATCAGGGGTCGATGTATTTCAGTGGGAAGGTGAGTGGTGATGGAGAGGGGGGTTTTGAGGGGATGAGGGCTGACTGGTGTTGTGCAGGCGCTCGCCAAGTTTGCTGGTCTTATGCTGGCCATTCACGACATTCTGGGAGACCATGCCCTCGCGCAGACTGGACTGAACCAGCTGAAGGTGGCATTCGCGCGGTACTCGCAGAACGCGCAGAAGTATCCTCTTGTCTACGAGAGTAAGCACTCACCTCGCAACCCCCCTTGAACCATCTCTGACAACCACAGGCGCCTGGGGCGGCGTGGTCTCCTCAGCAACCTACGTGACCGGAGACAAGATGGCCGACTTCGGCAACTCACTCTACAACGACCACCACTTCCACTTCGGCTACTTCATCTACACCGCCGCCGTCATCGGGCACCTCGACCCATCATGGCTGACCAGCTCCAACCGGGCGTACGTCAACACGCTCGTCCGGGACGTCGCCAATCCCAGCGCGCGGGACCAGTACTTCCCTGCCTGGCGGTGCTTCGACTGGTTCCACGGCCACAGCTGGGCCCACGGGCTGTTTGACTCCCTCGACGGCAAGGACCAGGAGAGCAGCTCCGAGGACTCGATGCATGCGTACGCAATCAAGATGTGGGGTGCTGTGTCGGGGGACAAGAACATGGAAGCCCGGTACGCCCCCCCCCCCTTCTCCCCCTCCCCCTTTTCATAACCACTAACTCCCCCCCCCTCCCCTTCCAACAGCGGCAACCTCCTCCTCGCCCTTCTCACCCGCTCCCTACAATCCTACTATCTCTATACCACCACCAACACCATCCAACCGGGCAACTTCACTCCCAACAAAGTCGCAGGCATCCTCTTCGAGAACAAGATCGACCACAACACCTTCTTCGGCTCCAACATCGAGTACATCCAGGGCATCCACATGCTGCCTTTGCTGCCGCACACCCCCTTAGTCCGCACCCCGGCCTTTGTGCGCGAGGAGTGGGAGACGTATTTTGCGGGGGGTCGGGCAGATTCCGTGCAGGGCGGGTGGAGGGGGATACTGTATGGGAATTATGCGACGGTTGATCCGAGGGGGGCGTACAGGTTTTTTAGTCAGGGAGGGTTTGATGCGGGGTGGTTAGATGGGGGGGTGAGTTTGACGTGGTATTTGTGTTATTCTGCTGGTGAGTTTTGAGGTTTTGCTTTTGCTGGGTTTGGATATGGATAGAATGCTAACTTGGTGATGTAGCGCTTGGAGGGCTCTGATGGGTTGACAGCTTGGACTATTCCTGGAATGGGGGTTCGGTGTTTGGGGTTCCTTCTGCTGGATTGGTGTCTTTGGACATGGATAGATGGCGCTCTTGCTTGGAAAGGTCTGGAAGAAACATGACCTTTAGATGGGACCTAGGAGGATCATGACAGAGGACGTTTGATTACCTCGGAGTACTTTCCCTGTAGCAAGTTTTCCCAAGCATGCTCAGTAGATACCTTACATTGGCGTAACAGAGTTGGTTCTCAAGAAGGACCTTGGAAGCAATCCGGCGTCTCACACCGCTTTCCCAGGTTCCGCCGCTTTTCTACCCCGTCCTCATGAGAGAAGGTTGAAGTCAACTCAACTCGGTATCTCGGGTGTGACCGGGAAAAGGATTACCAAGCACGAAGAATATTAGGGAAGTTGATTTATGTGAGAGACCCGAGTTTGGAAGGCGCTCATCGATGAAAACAAGTCATGGGGCCGTACCTTCAGCGGCGGCACCTGGCGAAGGTCCGACTTCGAAAGTGGTTTGATTCCGAATTCGCACCCATTGACCACGCGGTGAGTTTTAGAATTGAGTCACCTGAGTGCAGTGACTCGAAGAAATGAGAATGTTTTCTTCGGGTCCGAACTTCGGTCAGATTCCTACATAAACAATCGCTCCTTCCATCTGGAGTTGATGCTCGGTGGCTAGGGCTAGGGTACATGATCTTTGGCTTTGCTGGCCGATGGCTGTTTTGGCGTTCCAAAATCCTGAACGAAATCTATTAAATCTTTCGCATTCCTTCTGAAATTGTCTAAAGTTCAAATGCTTCCTAAAATTCGAACCAACACTGAAGCCACCAATCAACTTGGAAGCAATAAACACAGACAACATCACATCAGAGGTGGGGCCGATATCGCCGGCCCGGTCGCTCCTGCCGGCTCCAGATTTCGGGTGACTGCCGGGACCGACCCCACCATCAGGCACCACTGCGCCGCCGACATGCGTCCGGATTTGTGGGACATCCTGTCTCAGAACATCGACAAGTCCGAAAAGGGGAGTGTGACAAGCCAGGATATCACACGACCGTGCCTTTCTTGGACAGCAGCGGAAGGTTGGTTTCGAGTTCGGGTTCGGTATTCTTTCTGGTCTTGTCCATGACTCCATTGGATCAGCCTCGAAAGACGCGACTTTCTCCGCCCTGACCCAACTCACCGACACCGCTTTTCAACAACAGCCTCATCACCAGACAAACGCTGGCTCTTTGCCACTGCGAGAACAGGGCGCCGGCAATCGGCAGCTGCACTCACAGGCGGTCGCTACCCGTCTGGCCGGCACCGAGACCAAATCGAAGTTCGGAGCTTGGGCGAGAAACCGATCTGTAGCCGCAGCAGGGCACCTTTCAAAGCCAGGTGGAATCAGTCAGCGCACTGAGCAGAGACACGCGGTCGCCTTGTTCTTTGAGCCGCTTTTAAATCCGCCCTTTCTTCCCTCTTTGGGATCAGACCTGCATCTCTTGTCCCACACATTCTACCAATCTCGGCTTCTCCTGGCTGTCGTGTTACATTCTCTTCCTCTTCTGGCAACTTCAGAACACAAAGTCGACGCACAATACGCACCTCAAGACGTCCAATCATACCTGGCACCTTGAGCCCAAATTGTCCACACCCTCACAGTCCCACCACACCTTACTTAGCTGCTTGGCCGCGACAGACAGCTTGCGGCTTACAGCCAACCCACTTCCATCCCAATGTCGTTTATATCGAACGGCACCCAGTCCTCGCAGCCCCAGCTCATCTCTCTCAACGACTTCCTCAGCGCAGACGAGGACCGCCGTTTCGTCTGGGGCGATGAGGGCCGGGAGACTTCTGAAGACTGGCTTGTGCCTGTCTGGGAAGCCAAACTCGATCCCAGAAAACACAAGGTCTTCAAGCACGGGAGCAAAGAGTACATCCAGGCTCCGAGTCCCTTCGTTCAACTTGCAGAACTGGGAGAGTCGGGCTCAACCATCGTGTACAAGGTCATGCCTCCGGAGGAATGTGGCTACCGCTGGCCGCTCGCACTCAAGGTCATCACTTGCAAGGAGTACTCCCGCCCACCTGGCCCGGATAGCTTCGCTCGCAGCAATGCCCTCAAAGAGGTTAAGATGATGTCCGATCTTAAACATCCGCATATCGTGGCCTACGTGGCGTCATTCGAAGACCACTGCCTCCAGAACCGCGAGATCAAAAGATGGCCGAACGGGAAAGCGCTCGCCTCCTCAACGGTGAAGGTAAACCAGCGGATCAAGAAACACATCCTCGGCATTGCCATGTACCCCCCGGCAATGTGCAACCTGCGTACCTTCATGGAGGAGGTCTTCACGAACTCCCCGGAGAGGAGATGGATCTTGCAGCAACTGCACGGGTACTTCGGCTGCCTCGCCCAGGCGGTTGCCTACCTTCACGGCCACAAACCAAGAGTCAAGCACAAGGATATTAAGCCTGAAAACATCGTCATCGACGACTTCGGGACCCCCATCCTAACCGACTTCGGCCTCTCTAAGAACTTCGAAACCGGCGAATACTCCGAAGGCCCCACCCCCAAAACCATCAAGTACGCCGCCCCCGAAGCCGTCCTCGAGGCCGAGCGGGACCAACACTCCGACATCTTCTCCCTCGGCTGCGTCTTCCTCGAGATCGCCACCGTCCTCCTCGGCAAACCCCCTTCCTTCGCCGAATCCCAACTCAGCATCCGCCCCCTTACCACAACCACAACCCCCTTCTCCCCAGGCCACGAATTCAAGTACTCCGAATCCCTCCACAACCTCGACACCTACCTCTGCACCCTCTCCCACCTCGCCCAAAACCTCATCACCCCCACCCCCACCCCAACCCCCAACACCTCCTTCTCCTCTTTCACCTCCTCCTTCTCCTCAACCACCACTGCCACCACAACCTCTTCTTTTACCTCATCCACGGTAACAGTAGAAACAACCGCCGCCTCCGCCAAAGCCGTCCTCACCATCCTCCCCCATATCCGTCGGATGATGCATCCCAGCCCGGCCCTGCGGCCTGAGGCGAGCCAGTTGTACCCGTGGTTCAGGCACTTGTATGAACTGGGTGTAGGCGGACCGGGGGTGTGTGGGAATTGTGAGGAGGAGAGGAGGACCGGACGGGCGATATTGCCGGCTGGTGGGGGTGGCGGGAGGGTGAGTCCTGGTCTTAAGAGGTGCGGGACTGGGGGGTTGCGGAGGGTTGCGACGGTGGGGGCGGGGATGGGAATGGGGATGGGGAGCCAGGTGTCTGGAGTGGGAAATCAGGTGTCTGGAGTCGGGGGAGGGGGTTGGGGGTCACAGTCGCAGTCTCAGCCGCAGTCCCAGCATTGTGATGTTGATTGGGAGGAGGATTTGTTGTGAGGAGGCGGACTGTGATGCATGAAAAGGGGGTGCGGCTAACGTCGCGAGGTGTGGTCTCGGGCGGCATTCTGAGGCGTTTATTCTTTCTTCCCTTTCTTTCGTTGCTGCTATTGTGGTGGGTGTCGGGGTTCTCTCCTCTCCTTTTCTCGCATCTTGGTCGGCGGCGAGCATCGTTTTGCATACTGATACCACAGTGGGGAGGCAAAGGAGCAAGCATGCTTAGCTTATGATGTTGATGACGATGGTACGGCGGACATGCAGGTTCCTTTTGGGTTGGGTTGGAGATGGAAGATACCATGGTCTTATTCTTGATGGATGTGTGGGTTTATAGGGTGTTTGGAGGTTATGGGTGAACTTTTCTGGGTGAGCATTCCTTACGAGATTTTCTTCGATGGACGGTTGAGGCCTTGAGGGATGTTCCGGGAATATGGCACTGGCAGGACTTGAGATGTGATATGAAATGGATTCGGGCAAGAACATGCATAATAAGGGTTTACAGAAAGGAACCATCTACTTAGAATAGAATAGCACAGAAATGAAGGGCTTCTGGCCGACTTCAACCTCGATCGAGTGGTGTTTCGGTTTTTTGTAAGTTTGTGAGGTAGATGCAATCCACCCAGGCTGCAGGTAAAGTGGAGCGCCGGGCATGTTCTTCAACAACTATCTAGCCTGCCCGGCTAGCTCAATCGGTAGAGCGTGAGACTCTTATTAAGGGTTCTCCGTAGTGAATCTCAAGGTTGTGGGTTCGACCCCCACGTCGGGCTCAATTCCCGGCAGCGATGCCTCCTTTTTGACACTTTTGTGTCCTTTCCCTCAGGGCTTCCTTTCTCCACCATTTTCCGATTATTGTTTCTCCCCTTTCTTGTCCTTTTTCTTCTTGTTTTTGCCATTTTATCTGCCCAAACAAGAAGGGGCGCTACCAAAACATCTTCCACCTCTGAGTGTCTCGTCTTCCCTCGTGACCCAACTTCTTCGTGTCTCGTCTTCGTTCTTGTTTCAGTCAGTCTTAGGACTCTTGGTGCACTCCCCCTCCACTGAGACACTTCTTCACATCTTTTTCACTAGTTATCTTGCTGCAACCTTCCTTTTTTTCTGTGGTTCTTAAAAATAGAATTGGCAACGTGATCATTTGCAAATTTGAGCATGGTTTCGAGATCTACACCTGACCGAGACCGGCCTCGGAAGGTCTGCTCCCAACCTGCACTCACCGTTCCCGAGTCATTCAGAGAGTCTCACAACAACTGCCGTCCGGACTCTGGATAATTGCCATCTATGGACAGCATAATAATAATAAGGCTTATTAGTTTTTCCCCGGACTCCTTATCATAGAATTTCCCTGGTCAAAAATCGATTCGGACCGAGAAAGGCGTGTCGAGACCGCGGGAGAGGACATGGAACAACCCGGACACGACTCAAGCACTGACTGTTCTGGGCCTTTGGAACAATGTGGACTTGTGAACCTCCCGACGCACCCGCAAAAAGAGCAGTTCTCGTGACAATTTTAAATGAAGTCAAAATCCTCATGTTGGCTGTGCAGCGAGATCGGCAAGGTCTAGACAGCAGCCGACCCGGACATGCGTTTTTCGGCATTGGCGGTCGCATTCCGAGGCATTCAGGTTAATTTCCAGAGTTGAGTTGTCCCTGCAGACAATTTGCATGGTGGCACGTGTCAGGTTGAGAGGAGGGGAATCCACCTGGGGAGTTGAATTTAGCAATGATACAACCTGTTGAGGCTTGCTTCGATTGAGTACAAGACGTCAGTCCGGAAGAGGCGCGACTGACTCTGAATGACGTGGATGGGATTCTGCGGTGGGTGCGAGGACGACGATCAGTGAAATGCCATGCAAGCACATGGACGATCGAGTTGGAGGTTCGAGGCTTTTGGTGGGGTTGCGGGAGGGGTCGGCTGGCGGGGTAGCTGCGGGGTTCTGGCCCATGGGGCCTTCCATGGTGGCTTTCTCCGTTTTCTCGCTCCCCGTGATCAGAGGAAATCCCCAGGCGCAGAGATGGCCCCCGCCAGATGTTCCACCAATTGATCTCCCGAGGGCCAAGCTTCCCTGTCTGCAGAATGTGACTGTGAGTGCCGGTGCAGTCTTTTTCCTGCTAGCGGAAAATTTGCTGGATGGCGCGCCTGCCTCCAAGCAACGAACCGAACCGATACGACGCTTCTTCCGGGAATTCCAGGTTGGATCGAACAGCGCGCCGCTGTCGACGCCATGTGTGTACCGCGGCTCTGGTGGGCACTCGTCCCTCACCAACAACGAGCTGTCTCAACGATTACTCCAGGCCCAGTCCTGTGGAACGCGGCAACGCCACCCCGAACATCATCTGCAGCAGTGACAGCAATTGTGGGCGTCTTGCGGAGCAGCACTCGGAGCACCCTGACCCGGAGCCCCAGAGCCGGAACCTGGAGCTGCTCCAACTTCTCCAAGCTGACACACCCTTCTCACTGTACGATCTGGCTAGGGGCACGCCCTGCATGACGTACCCCCTCCTCCCCCCGTCCTGCCCCGATTCTGACCCCTCCAAGCCCCGCGCCGGCATCCTTTATCAGTGCTCTCCCATCCGCCGTCACATCCCACAGTCCTCCTCCCTTCCTCCCGTATTCACAATCAACACTCTCGCACTTTCCAATCTACCAGCAAACGGCTACACCAACACACACACAAAGGAAGCACTTCCAACCAACACCACCACAGTATGGTACACATCGCACAACTCAACCCCCCGCTCTTCGAGGACACGCTCCTCAGCAGTGGCCCTTCTCTACAGCTCGACGGCCTGTTCATGAAGGCCACCGACGCCACTCCCAGGAGGTTACCCGACGGCCCCGTCAACTTTCACCCCCACCACGAGAACCACCTGCCATCGGGCGTTCTTGAGACGGAGGATGAGAAGACACAGCAGTGGTTTGTCGGCAGCATCGACCAGGGCACCACATCCTCGCGCTTCCTCATCTTCAACGGGGAGGGCGATATCGTCGCCAGCCACCAAATAGAGTTTGAGAACCTCTATCCCAGGTCTGGGTAAGCACATGCCAATCCCCTCCGCCCCCTCTATCCACACCCCGCATCTGTCCCCCACTTCCCCATACGGCTACTGCACGACACGCATGAGGCTAACAACTTTAAATCAAGATGGCACGAACACGACCCCCACGTTCTCGTCAGCTCCGTCGAGGAATGTATTGAGAAGGCGCTAGAGGATTTCGTCAGCAAGGGGCACGAAAAGTCAGACATCCGCTCCATTGGTATCACGAACCAGCGCGAGACAACAGTGGTCTGGGACAGCAACACCGGCGAGCCGCTCTCCAATGCCATCGTCTGGCCAGACACCCGCACAAAAAGCATCGTTCGCGAGCTGAAGTCGCACGAGTCGGCGGACACCCTTCTCGAGCTCTGCGGCCTTCCTCTTTCCACATACCCAAGCAGTGTCAAGCTTCTCTGGCTCATCCAGAACGTCGATGCCGTGAAGCAAGCATATGAGGAACGCCGTCTCGCCTTTGGCACTGTCGACTCATGGCTCATCTACCGACTCAACGGCGGCGCAAAGGCTGAGAAGCCCATCCACGTCACCGACAGCACCAACGCGAGCAGGACCATGTTCATGAACCTACGCACCATGCAGTATGACGACAAGCTTCTTGGTTTCTTTGGTATCGACAAGACCAAGGTGCAACTCCCCAAGATTGTCCCGTCGTCGGATCCCGAATGCTTCGGCAAGTTCGCCAGCGGTCCTCTGATCAACGTCCCCATTGCCGGGTGTCTGGGTGATCAATCCAGCGCCCTCGTCGGCCAATGCGGCTTCAGCCCCGGGCAAGCCAAGAACACATACGGCACCGGGTGTTTCCTGCTCTACAACGTCGGCAACGAGCCCGTCATCTCCAAGTACGGCCTCCTCGCCACCGTTGCCTACGACTTTGGCGGCGGCCGCAAGCCCTCGTACGCGCTCGAGGGCAGCGTCGCCGTCGCCGGCTCGGGCGTCAAGTTCCTCATGAACAACTTTGGCTTCGCCGAAAAGTCGGGCGAGATCAACGAGCTGGCCGAGTCGGTCCCGGACAACGGCGGCGTCGTCTTCGTCACCGCCTTCAGCGGCCTCTTTGCGCCCTACTGGATCGACGACGCCAAGGGCACCCTCTTCGGCGTCACGCAGCACACCAACAAGGGCCATGTCGCCCGCGCCACCCTCGAGGCCACCTGCTACCAGACGCGCGCCATCCTGGATGCTATGGAGAAGGACTCGGGCCACAAGCTCGAGTCGCTTGCTGTTGATGGCGGGTTGTCCAACTCGGATCTGTGCATGCAGACACAGGCGGATATCAGCGGGATTCCGGTTGATAGGCCGCGTATGCGTGAGACTACGGCCCTGGGCGCGGCGATTGCGGCGGGTCTGGCGACGGGGGTGTGGAAGCAGTTGGAGGATCTGAAGGAGGTGAATAAGAATGGGAGGAAGGTGTTTAAGCCCGAGATGGAGCGCAAGAAGGCGGAGAAGATGTTTAAGAAGTGGGAGCAGGCTGTTGAGATGAGTAAGGGGTGGGTTACGGATAGCGGGGATGAGGAGGAGTAAGCCGAATCATAAGGCTTGCTTGGGGAGAGGGTGTGTTGTTGGCTTTGGGTTATCATGATCATGACGGTTTAGCGGGCTGGGCGTTGGGTTTGGTTCTGCATTGGGAAGCTGGTTGTCTTTTGGGGTGTTTGGCGAGTGTGGCTTGTATATTGCCATCATTATGAATCTGCATCCGGAAGCGTTATGGGGAGGGGAAGGGATATGAGTGGTTGGATAGCACTGTAGCTGTAGTAATAGTCTAATGGGCATTGAAGCCTTACTTTACACTTTCTTGTTTCTCTTGGTGAATGTGGCATGTTGACAACCTGGCTTTACTCAAAAGTCTGGTTCAACGCCCGAACGTCTCATCCATTCAGCTACAGAATGGCATCTATCTAATTGTAAGGGCCAGACTAAGTCCCGTCTTATCTCCATAGGCCTGCTGAGCGCTCGCGTTAACAATAACAGCACGCATAGTCACTCGCGAATTGTCCTTTTTCTTCACGTATCTTCAGGTTATTTCCCCATGATACTCTCATCCCTCCCCATTCTACCCCAATGCTCCATCCCATCTTTCCTAGGTCCCTATCAACACACCCTAAATGTCTCTAACAACCCGATCCAATCCGGCCAGTCTGCTCCGTCCGTTACGGATGTCATTCTCTCTACAGAACGCAGGATATTTCTCCAGTCGTTTCACATCTCGTAGGGTGAGTCAGGGTTGAAAGGAACTTCTTCTCCGGGAGGGAGGATGTGCGGTAATCTGATGTGGATTGGGAAACAGTTGGGTGGCGTTGTTGGTCAACAGTTCCGGTTTGGGTATGGAGTAAACATCTCCCATCTGACGGATAGAGTTCGCCGCTGCTTGTACCTACATCAGCCTCCCGTCGCCCCGGGCGGGAGCCAGACTAGCGCAAGGTACCATGAGAGTGGTTTGGATGGATGACGTTTCGGAGAGGACATACACGTCCGATGGTATTTCTCAAGATTTCGCCTCCTTTTCCCGTGTTTCGACACAAACATGCATTACAATACATTATTCAGTTCCTCAAGCAGGAGGTTTCCCTCCGTGATCAACGTCTAGAATTTAGGATTGACAATCGAGGGTACGTACGCCTGGGGATCGGAAACCGTTCCTAGATCGAATTCCTAGATCGAATTCCTAGATCGAAACCAATCCGGGACCCTCCTCTCCGGATGGGAAGCCCCTCTCTCCAGCTGGGGACTCTGATCCCTCCACTCCCTTGAACCAGCAGCCAGCAGGTTCGTCAAGCTCCCCCCTATGATGCAATCCCGCCCCTCCCGTGATGTTTATTCTCACTCCCCCTCATCCCATGGAGCCGCAAGCAAGGTACGTACAGTGCTGAAATGGTTGATCCACGGGAGGTCCCGTACTGTCGGGTTTGCCTCCCGGAGGAAAAGGACCCCTATGATGGCATCCCATTTCTGGGCTTTCTAGGGTATGATGTAAAGCATTCCACTTTCTTTCTCCATACCAGGAGGTACGTACCCTCCTAAGGTACCGCTGATCCCATCCCAGCTGCGGCTCTGGCCACCTACTATCTACGGTAGAGCTATGGTTTGGACAGATAGCTGCTATGATTGATCGTAAACAACATACGCGATCTGATGCCCTCAACCATAATCCCGCCCCTTCTCCCAGCGGCCCCCTTTCCCTCTGTTAACATCTTTTCGGAGAAAACCCGGTAACCTCCACCCCCAAACCCGTTACCTCTCTGTCTGCCGGTAACTTCGGCAGGTAGTCCCCCAAACCCGGTATCTCCCGCCACACAGTCGCGCACCATGTACTATCGCTTCCGCCCCCTTCGGGAACCACCCTTCCCCTATGACACCATAGCAATGATCTTCTAAAGCATGTTCTCTTTCTCGGGATTCAGAGAGCCCAGCGTTCCACAGCGTTCCACAGCGTTCCACACTCTTATGCCCATCAGTCTTTCCAAACCAGTTCTAGAAGTAATACAAGCCACCTCACCCAAAGACGTCACGCAGTGATCTACCTCTCCTCCTACCCAAAGCAGCCAGTTCCCATGCACAACACCGAGTCAACCCAATCCCGCCTGACCAAGTCAACCTCAAGAAAATGTGGAGTTTGTTTCAGCCTCCTCCTCCATCCATGGCATGTTCCGAACCTCCCATGGTCCATTACGTTGCCCTCCCACACCTGGATGATGAGTCGAACCTGTTCACAACAGCTTCTGTCAAGTCTTTTGGTTCAGTGACCGGCCTTTGGTTCAGTGACGTTTATTGCACTATGTGTAGGGTAGTTTCGCCTTTTGCCAAATGCAGATCCGGAGTATCTCAACCGCCCAACAAAACCTCATGCATGCCAGTGTCATTTCCCATCCCGCCCTCCCATTGTGTTGTTGCGCAGCAGCAGTGCAAGTACCCATCCATCCCATAAGCCTCCCTTGGCTTCATCCCCCGCCCGCCCTCTGCAACTCCATGCTGCATGTTTTTTTAGAAGGCATGTCTCCTCCTCCTCCGTGTTTCCTTCTCCACGATATTCCCCCAGATTTTGTTGGTTAAGATAGGTAGCCATGCCTGCCGCATCCGCGCTGGGACGGCAGGAATGGTTGCTAGATCGTGACGCCGAGCCCTGCAAAGGGGGTATTGGGGCGGGGGGGGGATTGAAGCGAGTTGGTAGTGTCGAATGTCGAAAGCGAGATGTCGGATAGAAGAGGGGAGTGGGTATGTGGCCGCCGCGTTCCGTCTCCGTCTCGGTATTAGAAAGGGGGTTTTGCAGAAGAGGAGTTAAAAGGTGTAGTGTTCGTCGCAAGAAGAAAGGCCCACGATGGGCCACCATCGTCGAAGGTCGCAAGCCGTGGTGATGGCGTTTACATGATAATGGCGGGGACGTCAACGTTCGCCTTGATGGTCTTGTGCGGGAGGATGCTGCCGCCGTTGACGTAGATCTCGTCGCCGATGGTGACGTCGTCGCCCAGGACAGTCACGTTCTCGAGGCGCGCCCACTTGCCGACGATGCTGTTCCAGCCGACGATGGTGCTCTTGACCCAAGCGTGGTCCTTGACCTTGGAGCCGGCCATCAAGACGCAGCGCTGAAGGCGGACGCCGTCGCCCACGACGACATCCGGGCCGATGGTCACGTTCGGCCCTATCCTGCAGTTCTTTCCAATCTTGGCCGAGGGGTCGATCAGGACGTTGCCGTGGTGCACATATGGCTCCTTGGCGAGCAGCTGGGAGCCCTTCTTTGTGAGCGACGACAGATAGAGGCAGGTGCCTGTGAGGAAGTCCTTCGGTTGGCCGACGTCCATCCAGAAACCCTCGAGGTCGAACGAATGTAATTGGCCGTCCCTGACCATGGCGGGGAAGGTCTCCTGCTCGATGGATGTGGGCCGGAGCTCGATGCGATCGAGCACCGACGTGTTGAGGATGTAGATGCCGGCATTGATGCGGTTGCCGACGAATTGGACGGGCTTCTCGACGAAGCGGTCGATACGGGAGGCGTGGCCGGGTCTGTGGACTACGACGCCGTACTTGGACGGCTCCTCCACCTTGGTCACGACGATGGTGCCCTCGTCACCGTGCGATTTGTGGAAGGCGGCGAGCTCCTTGAATGGGTATTCGCAGGTGACATCTGAGTTGAGGACGAAAAATGGGGAGTCGTCCTTCCTCAGGACTTCCTCTGCGAGCTTCAGGGGGCCGGCGGTGCCTAGGGGTTCGCTCTCGATCGAGATGGTGATGTTGATGCCGAATTCCTTCTCGTACTGCACACACGCATTGTCAGCTCTCTGCTTTACCTTCTAGTTCTGTTTTGGAAGGAGCAGCTGCAAAGAGAAGGCACCCACCTCGGCCAGGTACTTCTCCATGATCTCAGGGCGGTAGTTCACAGCCAGAACGATGTCGGTGACGCCCGCGGCAGCAAGAGCCTCGATCTGGTGGAGGATCATGCGCTTGTTGCCAAACTCGACGAGGGGCTTCGGCAGGGTAAGGGTCTGGGGAGCAGCTGTTAGCGATTGCGGGTGCTGCGCGCTTGCTAGTCGCGAGGGGGGCGGGCAGGGGAGTTGGGCATCAGGAGAACGCACAAGAGGCCTCAGGCGGGTACCAAAGCCGCCGACAAGAATTAAAGCTGCGCGAGGGCGCTAGGTCAGCTCGCTGTGTCTTCCAGAGAGCGCGACTTCCAGGTTGCTTACCCTTCATGTTTGCTGGTGGTGGTGAACGAGTGAGGTGGGCAAAAAGGGGGGTTGTCAACGAGCGTAAGAAGGTCGAAAGTTGAAAAGCAGGAAGCGGAGCGAGAGCGCGGGGAAGAAGCTCAGCAGTGTGTTTCGAATAAAGTGGCAGTCACCGCTGCAAAGAAGAAGAGGAGACAGGAGAATACGAAGGACGGCGAGGATCACGAGACGGGGGAATTTGAGGCAAGTGGCAAGAGCGCAAGTTCGAGTCCCAACTGGGAATGCAGGAGAAGGTGTCCTTTTTCTGGGGTGCCACCTGCTGTCGCTGCTCGCACCACTGTCGTCGGAAGCTAGTGACAGCGTGGGCTTCACAGGGCTGCTTCAACCAGGAACTCGCAGGAAGGCGCCCAACGAGGGGGCGCGTCCTGGGCCACATGCCAGCTGAAACGGCCAATCAGCAGCCATCATCTCCCATCGCGAGATTGGACCTCGCGCCTGAACCCATCACCAAGTCCCTGAAGTGGGTCCCTTAACTTTACGTTCCTCCCAATTCAGGGGCACCGTTCAGGGGCTGGCCCCCGATGTGAGTTTGGAAATTCGATGGCCTCCCCGAGCCAACACACCGGCAACACGCCGTGTCCCATGAAACCCCCCGAGATCCATGAGACCCATGACACCTCATGATGAGACGTCGAGCCTTTGGGACATTTTAGGTCACCGCCAAGCAAGAATCTCGCCATGGTCAGCTGCTCCATTTTCCCCGCGCTCACCCACGCCGTCCAGAACCGGCGTCGGCTGGCGTGGTGGGGGTCAGCAATTCTTCCGCTTTTGGATGGCAGCCCAGCTGCGCCAGGAACAACACCGAAGCTCTCCTCCAGTCTCTCATGACCGGCGATCCCCCCGCCTGCAGAATCGACCTTACACAGACACAAGTTCCAAGTCCATCCAGATCTCGCGCAGACTCACCTCGTCCTTTTGTATCTGACGAACCAAACGGGCCCCATCTGTCCCAGATGACGTGGACCCGTCACACGAAACACACTCGGCTCGTTTTATCACTTGCAGGGAAGGGCCCAGACATGGACTGGAGTCGAGATTCTCTCAACATTGTGGTCAGTTTTGATAAATTGAAGCAACTGCCCAACAAAACACCAGCCAGGGAAAACAATTGCTCCATGAAAGTGCCGCCAGCCGGCAGTTGGCTGCCATCATCTCGGCCCGAGTCTACAGTTCCACAGCATCCCGCTCCCGACACCGTGCGCCTTCACCGGCCGCGGGCCACCCATCCCATGTCTTCACACCGGCCGCGGCATCTCCCGCGGATTCTCGACGACATCAGTTAACAGTACCCACTGCTTTGTACCTATCAAGAGATGCAACTGAGTCACTGACATCAACACCACCCTCACGCCCAACCAAACGTCCCACACCCCTCCCGCCAACACTCAGGGACCGGCCAGTAAATGCCACAGTGGAGGGGTCAAGTGCCGGCGGGATGGGTCACACGCACCACCACACCATCTTGAACCAGCTGCCAACCGGTATTTGACTGTCAACACACCAATACAAACCGGCTAGTGGGAACGGCTGTCTGGAAACCCCCGCTCATTGCAACCGTGGGAAGGCATGAGGTGGTTCACCTTATTCATCAACCCACGTGTGCTGTGTGTGTTTCGGATAGACTCTGAAAGATGTACCGTTTCCACCTCCTCGACGGCTTTTCGAGGGTGAGGCAAGAGTGTTCCATCATGTTCGACTCTTTTCCTTCCATTTTATTTCCTTTTTTCTCCTCTTTTTCTCTCTTCTTTTTTCCTCTTTTCTTTCCTTGGGGGGGGGGGGGGGGGGGGGGGGGGGGGGGGGGGGGGGGGGGGGGGGGGGGGGGGGGGGGGGGGGGGGGGGGGGGGGGGGGGGGGGGGGGGGGGGGGCGGGGGGGGGGGGGGGGGGGGGGGGGGGG